>PVMI01056676.1:0-14203 GCA_008528875.1 Aulacorthum solani | reverse complement strand
TAATTTACAATATTAATTTAAAATTAGGGAACTTATTCATTTATTTATTATTGGAAGTAATGTGACACTTGGTCACAGTCCGTTTTATTACTCACAATGCTATATTTTCAAAGAAATTGTTTTTTCTAAAAAAATATTTCAAATAATTTGGCGGCACCCTAAAAAAAATTCGCGGAACGCTGGTTGGGAATCTCTGGGCTAGGGTAACGTTAAGCCTGTCCCCTCAAAGAATAGGAAATAAAAAGTTTAAAAAATAACGAACAAACCATCCTTATTTTCGGTAGCAAAAAAATGTAAAAAGTGATTATTTCAGTATGGTGGGAGGGACTAGGGTAACGTTAAACCCCACATGCTTTTGAATAAATGCCTCGTAAATAAGAGTCATGACGATTTAAATAAAAATCTTTCAAATTCATGCTAATGGCATGCTAATTAGTCGCATTACGAATATTTATCATTTATATTTTAAGAATAAAATAGTTTTCTAAAGATTATATTCTTCATAACAATTATTGGCCTATTTGTTGAATGGCTTCACAGTTCATATATAAATAATGAAAATGTTGTTGAATTGATAGTTAAACATGTTTATGTTAGAGTACTATGAGCTATAATGAATAGGTAACATTATTATTATTATTATTATAATATCCAAAAAAAAAAAAAACTTAGTGGACAAAATATTATGTACCTCTCTATTTTATGTTCATGGTCAATATATTGATAAAAAATAAATAAAATTTGAGTAGTAATATTTGCACAAGTCTAACCAGTGAACCAAAGAAAAAATACAAAAGACTTTAAAAAATATAATTTGCATCATATGATATCAATACGTCGAAATACAAAGAAAATGACAGAAACACGTTTAATATTATGTAATAATATGCAGACATGTAAACTATATTTTTATGTTTTTAGTAAAAGAATAAATTTATCCTTGTTTTTAATGATAAGAGTTTTTCTGCATGTACGTATTGTCGTTCCTCGACAATCAAAAAGCAATATCAATTATTTTCATCTTATATGACCCAGACTGTTTGTGCTTTTCGACTACCTACTTGAATGAAGCATGCACGTATAGTAGAGCGTAAGTTGATACTTTACCTATGGCTTTTAATATGACAACATTTAATAAGATTTACAGGCAATTTTAATTTCTGTAACAGTTTTAAATATGCCATCAATGGATACACAACGAAAGTTGTTGCTTCCCGAAAACTTAAGGATAAAATACATAAGTTTTAAAAGAATGTAAATACTGTTTATAAATATCATTTTACTTTTGGGAAATTATGTCATCTTTACCCAGAATTATATGAAGATGAAACTTTATTCAGATCATACACAAAAAGCGGGTAAGTGGGTGACGCTTTGCGTTATAGTAGGTTACAAGTAGGTCACTGTTATGGATGGTGTTAAATTTGAATTCAATGTATAATATCATTATATACGAAAAACGATTCTGAGGAGTTTGTTGGAATAGGATATTTTGTATTGTATTAATTTTATACTCTTATTAATTATTATTAATAAGGTAGCCGGTATGTTGAATTAATATTATCTGTATATTATCATATTTTTATATAGTAATATACTTTAGAAGTTCCAATAGTACCCATGAATAATATTTTTTAATTACACCAATATAACTATAACCGTTATTCTTGATTATTTAATATGTAATTTAATCCAAGTTTGAACTTAAAATAACTACGAAAAAAACAGAGTTTATATATTTTTTGATTTATTGATTGCAGAATTAACTACTCATGTGGAACCTTGTTTTAAATTTCCAAATCCTTAGCTATAAAAGTTGACGTTTTATACAGTTTTAACTACAAAATAATTTATAAAATTTGAGCTTTAAATGACTATAAAAAAAAAATCATGCCTAAGTAATTTTTATATTTTTAAACTGCTATTGCTACAATATATCAAAAACCTTAAAATAAAATGTCAAGGTTTTTAACCAAATGAATACAATGTTATTGACAATTATAAAAAAAAAAACGAAAATATCAGTAAGCAACTCAAAAGAAGTAAAAATAATTTGAAAATTTGATCAATTATAGGAAATGATAAAATAAATATTTGGTATACATTTTGAGTATCTAAGGTTATTCATTTTTTACAACGAATCGGAAAATCGTTCGGTAAGAAATCAAGTTAATATCTGATGTTGTGAAAATTTAAACTCTAAACTCTCATCAAAATTTTATTTTAAGACTTTTCAGTAGACATTTTCTTTTTGATTGAGGTGTTTACTTATGAAAAATCTTGTATTAAATTAAAAAAAAACATTTTTTATAAATTTCTAACTCAAACAGAATTTTTGAAATTTCGTGACTTGTAGGTATTTTGTCAAAATTCAAAATTCAGAAGCTTATAAAAAATGTATTGTCTTTTTTAATTTCTACTAACAACAACTTACATGGAACCTTGTATATTATAAAATTAATTTAAGTGTTGGAAAGATTACTTAAAGTAATAATTTTCATTTAAAAAAGTATATCAAATTGAAAATGTATTAATATAGGCACAATATAAGCAATTCAATGATATTCACATTTCAATATTTTATTTTAATTTTATTAAATATAAAAGTAACATTTAACACTATTTTTGTGATTGAATAAGTTTTGCATATTTATTTTAACTTAATAGTCAAATGTCAAATACTTAAGTAAATGATGGTTATCTATATGTGTTTTATACTTTAAAAAACTTAACGGTTGATTGGATAAGTCGTTAAACAATAATAAAATTAATATTTAGAAATGCTTTATTTACTATTTTGTTCGATTTGAAAATTGTTTTTTTATTTTTTTAAATGTATTATTTCTTAAAATTATTAAATAAATATGATATTGTTATTTTTAGCATAATATAAACACAAAATAATTTACGTTGATAACACTTTATTAGTTAGAAAAAAATAGCAATTACTTTAAAAATAATAGTAAATATTTAAAAAGTCATATATTTAGTACTTTGCTACTGCTTCAGCTTTAAGCAAAATGCGTTTTCGTTAAGCATTTCGAAGACAGCTGTTACATAATTTTTTTTAAAGTATGTCGAGCTATTTGAAAATGTTCCCAGATAATACACATGCCTAATAATGGCCTACTTTGAATGAAAATAATTTTGAAAATATCATAAGAAATTTTTATGAAAACTTAAATTTTCCCCATTGTGTTGAAAACATTAATGAAAAGCATAAATAGTTAAAGAATCCCAAAGATTCTGAGAGCATATTTTTTTATTATAAACAGTATTTTCCATTGTTATAATGATCATAGCTAATGCTAATTATATGTGTAGTATGGTTGACATAAGTTCTTATAAAGAAGACTCTAATAGTTTTGTATTTTATAATTATAATTATAAGGTACCTACGTATACAAATAGAAAATAAAACATTTAAGTTAATTGAACTGAAAAGTTTAGCAGTTTGAATGTTCAATCAAATTGAAAGAGAAGAAGTTTTCCTTTGAGGATGACGTAAATAAAGAATAATATAATTATTATTAAAGACATTCGTGAACTCTTATTATGACAGTTGAAACTGCTTTTTGTATTGCATTAGCAAGTTTAAAATTTTAGAAAAATGCATTGAAACTAAAAAAGAGATCATAATATGGAAGAAAATTAAATTTTAAATAATATTTATAATATAATTCCAAAAAGATATTGCTAGATAAATTTAATCTAGATACATTTTATACCATTGACAATAATGTTCTACTTTTGTAATATGGACTTTGTGAAGTTTAATATTAATTATTTTCAGTGATATATAACTATATAAGTAATAAAACTGTACGTTAAAATATCCAAAAATCGTTAACAAATTAATGTCTGATATATTCTGTCTCTAAATTCCTAATCGTGTTTTTACCCGTTAACTCGTATTTTATCTTATTTTTACTGATTTATTATTGTTCTAGATGTTTGCTGAGGTTAGAAAATTATCCGAATACTACACCTGTCCTGTTTTAATAAACGTCTAAATGGAGTAAAACTATATTCTATAAGACAAGCTATTTAAGTTCTTATTATTCAACACAGTTAATATTTAATTACCATTTAGGTCAAGTATGTATTGTTTGTTTCTATTTTTAATTATTGGCTCGATGACTAACGTAAAGTCCATAGCTTATTATACGATTTATTTTAATCTTACCTATAGTTTTCTTTCATCCTCACAATGTCTAACCCACAACGAAAAGGGTGTTTAAATATATAATGTAAAAATAATTTGCATTTGCTATGATATTATATTCTTTTGATAATTTTCTTTTGTCTTTGAAAGCATTAATTTTCCACACAAGTCTTTAATATACAAACACTATTTTTTGTTGTATATTATTCAAAAAGCTAACCTTCTTTTATGTCTTAAAAGAAACAATTTGTTATTCATTTATTAAAATGTATTTTTCTTAATTTACAAAAGCCATATTTTTACATATTTAGTTCCACTTGTAAAATAAAATGTTTTTCAAATTAAAAATTGTGATGCTAAAAGTAAATAGTAAATACGAAGTTATCAATCTAAAAAAAAAAAAACATAATTTTTTTGAACTTATAATCTATTATATTTTAATCTATTTACTTGTTTTCTGTTTAATGTCCAAGACCAAATTTTTTTGAAAGCAATTGATGTTTTTCTTGAAACAATAGGGTTGTTATACATTAATATATTATCTTAGTTTCATTTATTGTTTTCGTAACCAATCAAAGATGATCGAGAGAATAAAATTGTAATTTTAAAAGACTTGCTTTACAATAAATAATAGATCATTAACCATTAAGATTTATTTTAATAATTTAATCCTTACGAACATGATATATATTTTCTGAAGAGAAAATTGGTAGAAATTTCAAACACGATTTCAAAAGTATTTTTTTAAATATTTTTTATGAGATCGTGATGAGTTGACGTCGAAGAAAACACGTTGGATTTTTATTTTAAAAATCACTCGCACAAAAATAATTCTATTGCCAAATATTCCTGGAAACGAAATACAACTACAATTTTAAACACGCTTAATATATCGATATACTATATTATTGTACGTATTTATATATATATATATATATATATATACCTAAGCTTAAGATATGGCTTTACGTTGAAATTATTATTAGACACATAATGGAAAACTTTAGGAACGTCTGAGTGCACATAACAACAATAGTTTGAAAATTATCGCGTACCAACGCCGCACCGACATGATCTTAAAGTTCTTTTTTTAGTTGTTCCGTGTTTCAAAAAGAAAATACATAAAAGAAAATCCGTTAGAGAACCATTCGTCATTACTAACAACCAAAATCGACAAGACGTCCCGATCCCGAGAATTTTTTTTTAATTCAGTCAGCATTCGACGATTGCTGTCTTACGTAGCCACGTATGTATACGGAAGAGACGCGTTTCCTAAAATGTTATGTGACGTTATTATAGCTGTGTTCGACTGTACCGCAAATCAAAGTTCGAAACAACCGAATGAGAGTGCCGATAATATACTGTATAGCTGCATTATAATGACGTGTTACTCGCTGTGCCAATAATATTTAATTTCCTTTCGAAAACGATCCCAAGTACGTGTTAAGAATGTTAAAATGTTATAAAGTTGAAATGTTAAAATTATCTGTGTCGAGAGGACGGTGCATCCATATAATATGTATACCTATTTAGGTAAAATATTTTATAGTATTATACATATTATCATAATAATTCGTACGTAATAATAATATTATATTACACATACAAAACCTAACCGTTACCAACACAATGTTGTATTGAGTACGATCATGTGATATAGGTTATCATTTCGTTATACTAAACAATATTAAAAAACATATCAAAAACAAGTTTCACTTTTATATTATGTTTTTATCGCTGTCGCGTTAAGATTATTTTCGTTATTATAAACTTTTATTGACTTACGATCACCGATCACTGGACCATTACATTCTGAACATACTAGATAATAATATTATTGTATCATAATAATACATACATGCATATAAAATATATAAAAAAGTTTTATTTTTAGGTATACTACTTGTATTGCTGATGTTTATTATATATTATTTTCATACCCCACTCAACCATAGATAAAAACTTTTCACGATCCTTCTTAAATCATACAAAAAGTAAAACATTAAACTTCTTGCATTTACAAGCCGTTGTGCATGTTTCAACAATAAGATGGTGAAAATTATTTTTTTTTACTTTGAAGATACACGAATGAATTTGCAACAGTACCTACATATAATTATTTTAATTAACACTGTCCCAAATATATTATTGTTATTATTATTATTATTAGTTAAAACGTATTTAGAGATAAGTAAAATAATAATAAATTATTCAAAAACATATTGTCATTATTATTACAGCCGGTATTATTACAAAATATGTGCTAATTAATTATTATTATAAACTGACACGTAGCCCCATAAATTCCATGAAAAACCACAAAAGAGCAATAAAAGCCGCTATGATGCTATGTAAGTATGCGTAGATAAAACCATATAGTATAATTTTACCGTTAAATCTTAAGAGCAAGTAGGTTTAATAATTTATTAACTATATACTTACTTAAACTTACTTGTCAAAACTGCATTTGTGTTTTCATATACATACTAAAAATAATATTAAAATACATAATATCATATTTTATTTTTCTCATATTGTTTTGTTAATTTATTACACATTTAATGAAGCGCGTAACATAATATATTATCTTATTATAATTATATTTACCATTAGCATAATAATAGATAGTTTTTAAAAATATACAATTACAGATACATATTCTGGATAGTGTAGTTTAAAATGTTAGTATTACTTTACTAATATTATTTTATATCACAGCATGTACATTTTAAATTTTAATGTTTATTACTCTATAGTATACCTGTATACCCGTGTAAAAAAGAAGCAATAGTTGTATATAAACTTTCGTAATAATTCAAGATTGTATCATGCATTGTTTTTCCTTAGTTAAAAACTGAACTCTTGAAAACTTTTAAATGTGTTTTTGCACTAAACAGTTTTATTTCATGAAAACACGTGTGTTATATTATTATGAGAATAATAATATAAATTACACTTTTGATTTAAAAATTGTTTAGAGTAAAAGTACCTAAATACATTTTAACATACAATTGTTTGTCAGTGTATTTACACCAAATAACAACAGTTAAGTGTACTTCATGTAATATGTTGTTTTATCCCATCATTAAATAAATTTCCTTCTCTTACTTATAGAAAAAAGTAAAAACCATCAAAGGGTTGTTTAGCAACCACCCAAATCTCCTAAAAAGAGTCACACCTCGACACAAATCCCAGATAACCTATGTAGACACCTGAAATTGAACTTGTTGTATGTTTACCTACCTAGATCACTCTACTAGCCCCGGCGAATGGATATCACCGCTGTCTCCCCCTTCTCTGTTTTTTTATGTTTTATTAAAATATCACATTAACAGAATATCGTACTATTTAAATATACCTAATTTTGTATATTATACAGATTACTAATCTAATGTATTTTTATAAAATTAAAAATTAAACGTCAAATTATTTCGATAAGCAAAGCAATTTTCCTCTACCTACCTATTATATTAAATTAAAAATGTAATATTTTCAATTTATATTTAAAATATTTATAACCACTAAATGAATTTCCGCTTTACAAAACACTTCTGAAATCCATTTTAGCCTATATATGATATTAATTTATGGGGAGCTTCAAAAAAATCAAACATTTCAAAAATACTAACGTTCCAATCCATATCACTTCAGTATGATTACTAACGCAAGCTTCTATGTATCGATCCACAATCTTCACTCTGATCTTTGGAGTACCGACTGTCACCGACGTGGCCATAACCTCTTATACAAGCATGTATAGAGACATGGTTAACGGGTTAAAATTAGATAAAAAAATTTAGTCTATTCGAAGTTAGTTTCGAAAATACCGGTTTCCGTTTAAAAAAATGCATGTTATATTGCGCACGCGCGTACCGAAAGGGTTAACAACTTGAAATTTATCTGAAAATGTGTTTTTATATTATAACATTAGCTTGCAAATAAAATCGATTTATTCCAATATAATCCAGCCGATAAATTCAGTGTTCCCTAAATTGGTGAACACACTATATATACCTGCCTATGACGCTATAACATTTTATTCAGTACTAAAAAAAAAAAAAGTTTACTTTTTTACTCTTTTCGTTATTATGTTATAAGTTTTTTTATATTTTTGATTGACAACACAAATTTTTCATTGCATATTCCAAAGAGGAATATTTTTTCTGATAATTTGTATACATAAAAATCGAATTTCAGACGAATTTGCATGATTGGTTGAGTATATAATAGTATCTGAAGTTTAGATAAACAGTGTGGAATAGAATACCTCACAAAATTTTGATCTTTTTCTAAGCTAGTTTAAGCTTTAATGAATACCTACTTACTTATAACTACCTAATTATTAATTAACTACTGATTCGATATTTTAAAAATATTCAACATAAAAATATGAAAATAATAATTTATTTTGTCATCAAAAGATACATAAAACTTTAAATGCAATGCCAATGAAAGTGTATGTTTTGTAATGAATTCAAATTATGTAAAAATAAATTTCAAAAACTTTAATACTTTTTGTGATAGTGAGTGTTTACTGTTAAAAGTTAAAAGAATCAACATAGTAAATACGATTTTGAGCGAAGAGAATAAATATTCTTCTGTTTGCATAAAAATCGTATATATTAGGTATCTACTCATATTTTATATTTTATAAAATGTTTATTATTTTTTTGGCCATGCGTAGGTACCTTCACGTCATTATATTATTATACTCACTGCATGATGATACACAGGCTACAGCATTACTTTGAATAATTTATATTAATATATTAATATGTGACGTATTTAGGTATAACATGTAACAACTAAAATATTATAACATTATACGTCATAATACGAAATGTTAAGCCAATTACATTAACTAGGATTTAAATTTGAAAAGTTAACCATTGTTGTTATTAGCATAATATATTACACACAACTTAACAACTTATGCCGTGTTATTATAATAACAAACGTATGCATATAATATTTTCAAACGCATTAATAACTAATTGACCTTAGCGGATTTCGGTAAGTTTTGGGGAATTATTTTCGTTCAGCGCGTTTCTTGTAATGAGAGTTTGCCCTTTGCCATTTGCATATCATAATATACTGTTACGCATAATTTTATGCACTTTTAACTCTTATGCCTTGCGATTTATATATATATATATATATATAATATACTGCATTATAGTATTTAAAACGCCATGCATAAACGATAATTTTTTTTTATGCTTTTTGCCGCTCGATTGCGCTTTCAAAGCATGTTAAAACTTATAAATTATAATCATAACTGTTGTGCGCGGGTTGCAATAATAATATTATGTAAGTTTGCTGAACAAATACTTTAATATTGTATTATATACCAAATACTTTTGGTCGAATAACTTATATAGTGTTCATAGAAGAAAATATATTATGCTAGTGAGTAGGTCGGCGAAGAAATGGTCGCTACGTTTAATATTATTACTTTTGGCTCTTCCACGTATAACCCTACATCGCATTTACTGTTGTACATAATTATAACATTATATCAAAATTACGTGTCAAGTACGTCAAAATAATAATATTATGACGTTAGGTCATAGAGTAAGAATATATGCGTTAGGTGCACAATATAATATTACCTGGGCTACCCCAATACGTATTTACCGCTTATATAATATATTATAGAACTATAATAGCTATCCCGCCGGCGTTGACCGTGCCAACGATTTGTTTTTTTTTTTTTATAAAAATTGTTTGTAAAAAAATGTATGTACCATATTTTTAATAATTTTATATGTAACCAATAGTAACCCTATAAATGATGAAAAAATGATAGGTATGTGAGCTAACTCTCAGCTAGGTACCTACTTATTAGTATAGGGATTGAAAAAAATAAAATATAAAAACTCTTTAAGTCTCCAGGAATCAATTTCTATAACTTTTTATTTAAAACAGTCCTATAGTGTTTTAGTCTTTTAACTTTGGATAAACCAACATGAGTTATAAAGTGACTAAAAATTTAAATTATAAGTTAAAACTATTATCTAAATCAATTGTATTATAATAAAACCTGTAACAACCATTTATATACTTAAATCAATTTAAAAATAGGACTACCAATGTTTCCCAAATTTTCCAATTTTCCGGACAACTTTTCAAATTTGTCATTCCTTGATAACCTCATTCGGAATATTACGAACATTTGAAAAAAAATTACCCAAATGGGTACAGCCGTTCTCGATAGATGCTGTTACCAACAAACAGCTTTTCATTTTTATTACATAAATAAATTATATTTTAGTCCTTTAACCATTTACAAAAATTCTTAAAGTGAGATTTAAAAAGGAAAATAATATTTTACATACTCGATCTGAAAAATGTACTGCACGGCGAGCAATACAAAAATCTTTTTTTACGACATTTCAAACCATGTTTACGTGTGAAAAACGAATTTGTTTATTCCAAAATGCACTTAGAAAATTAGTATAGTCTGTCAAATGGATCGCTCTGTATATTTCTACCAATGGTTTATGTTAAACTTTACTATATAATTATTAATTAGACGAAGTTCGATGTGTGTATATGCTTGTATTTAGGTAATAGTATTAATAATACCGTGTGTCTGCGAAAAAAGGGTACACTGTATAATTAACTTACCCATATTACTGAGTACCCTATACATATTCCTGTATTCTGTTTGCCGTACATGAAACTAGACTATTGGATCATCAATCTCCCCAGACAGAATTCTAAAATATGTATAGATTACAGCGTAATGTAGGTAACTGAGTTATCTAATGTACCCAGTTTTCGCGGACACACGCGGTATATCGACGAAACACACTTTACCCGACCGAGTAAGGAGGAACCGCTATAACGTTTTAAATTATTATATTTTTATTTAATGCGACGACTATTATACTTATGCAAGCTACATAACATAATACATAATATGTATATGCGATCCTGTCGTGTACGGATTATTATTATTATCCGCCGCGTTCTACAGCTGGTGCAGACGCCCAAAAATACATGGATAATGACGGTTTTTCGTTTCACCGGCCCCTATATATATTATTATATTATAAAACAAAATATATTGCATTTATTTTCGTTATATTTTATAACTCACATCCGCCTTACTATATTATATTATCGTATTTACTCTTTTCTCTTTTCCATACAGAAATCACGAAAGGCGCATTCTTGTTTCGAATCGATTCTTCAATGGCGTATATTCGCTATTTGTCAATAATGGTCGGAAACACAAAAACGTTGCCTGATTTTCAAGTACAATGGGAATGTTTTCAGCGAGTCATTTGCAATTAATATAATTACACAAGTCTTGTTTATTTTTTCTATCGACTTGATAAAAAAGACATAAATTACATATTTGTCTGAGAACTTCTCAACAAGCATAATATAATACGATTACAGTTTAAGCCGTTAAATTACTTTCATGTAACGTTAAACTATTAAATTATTAATACCTCTATACATTTTAAGTTAACTCAACTTCCGAGTAAGCGTAGTTAAGACCGATTATTATAATAAAGAATTTAACGGATAAAAACTAACAGATAATTTAATACAAATGTAAAGACAGCTATTGTTTTTAAAAATTTTTTAAAGTTATAATTTACATGTATGCAGTAAATTATATTCATTGTATATATACTTCAATTTCCTATATTTAGCCGTACTAAACACAATAGACTAGATTTTGAATGACAATTAGGTATTCGTGTGACGGAGAATTTGTGGAATGTTATAACTATTATAGTAGTTGTTCTTACGGTCTAGTCGAATAAATATAGGTATTCTATGGATTTCTATCAGCCCGAATTCTATGTAAATTTTCTAAAATTAAAAGACGTTGGTAGGTGCATTTTTCCATTTTTTTACTCGGTTTTTGGATCGTATGTCAATTTTTAAATTTCTCTTTTATACGTCTAATTTATTTTTGAACGGAATGTTTAACAAGTAAATAAAGTTTAATTACTATAAATAACTCTTTAGAATTTTTAAATACATCAACATTTTCAAAAAAATTATCTGCTAAGCAACTTACAGTAAAAACGGTGGTTAATATTCAGATAAATGAAATTCGTATCAACAAACACCTAACATTTAAATAGTACAAAAAAATTAATGTATCTGGAAATAATATGGTATTTAACTATTTAAGTAGGTACTCTAAAAATGTCTAATAATCGTAATAACTGCATTATAAATGGATAAAAATAAGGTGAGCACTCCTAGTCAATCGTTAAATATGAATGGGTACTCATGATACATTAAACAAATATCCAGGATTCAATTCATAGGTATAGCAACAAATATGTATAGTGTATAAGTTTAATTTAAAATAATAATAATAATAATAATCTGTGATGACGATAATTATTTTACTTGGAGCTAGTATAGTAATTATTATAAAGAATATAATAAAATACGATTATATAATAACATAATGCAATAATGCATAATGCCATCACTAATAATATAATTTCGACAACAATTATTATTGACTTCGCAGCGTGGTGGGTCTGGAAAAGGGGCGTCCAGAGCACAAAAACAGTAGTTTGGCGCAAGACCACTAATGACAAAATATTTCCTTTCGAATAATGGCGGGTCATTAGCGCGTAATATTTCACAACACTATATTGTTATTATTATTTCTGTAATAATGTATATATATATATGTAATTTAAACGCGCGTTATAATCGCCGCCGCGCCGGGCCGCTGTACAAACGGTTAACTAAATACTTAATATAACATTTAAAGGAGATTATTAAATTGCAGTCGCGTGTATAAATTGTGCTTTTATTTGCTTGAGAGTTATTTATTTTGTAGCTAACAAGTCACGTACCGCCTACTGTACTCTACCGATTTAAATCTTAAGGTGACACAGGCTGCACATACCGTGTACAATATAGCTAGCCAGTCGTACATTTCGCATACCGCTGCGTGAAATTTCGAGACGACATTTTAATCTATGCGCATTCGTTTGTTTACGGTCCTGCGCAGCTATATTATGCGTATATGCTATGGCCCGACGTACAGTTGACTTTTACATTTTACATTACGATACAAAACACATTATTTTTACACTGCGACATTCGATATTTGGACCAAACCGGGGCCAATGTTCAACGTGGATAAAAAAAATTGTAAGGGCAGCTGCTGCAGGAACGATTGACGTGGTTCAGACTTTCGGGGCGAAAATAAGCTTGAAAAAAAGACCAGAAATTATTATTCAACTAAAACGAGTATAAAATCATTATTTATATTTATATTGACTAAACTGGGGCAATCAGTGTAATATATATTATCATCGTGGATTAAAAAAATAATCACAGTTTAAAACTACTGACTATGTGAATAAACTAAACTTATATAATTTAATATTCCATAAATACATATAAAACAACTTGATTTCGTATTTTCAAGCTTTAATTATTATTTTATGAAATTTTACACGTTATGTCAATACAAAGACAAGTTTATTTACACTTAGGTGAGCGTGTTCATTTTGATAACGAAAAATGATTGTTACAATAAACAGCTAGTATTTACGGGGTCAACTGTAATAATGGCAATAAATGATAACACAAAGAAATAATATGTTTATTTAACAGCAAAAAATAATAATATAATATGCTATCCTCATTATTTTTGTTCTATCTAAATAATTTTATCGCACGTATTTTATAGTACCTATAAATAGTAGGTACTGCGTTGCGAGTGAAACTATATTGATTTTTTATTATTATTATTAAAATAATACTCGTTTCTTATATGCATATAAGATGCATTTTTGCATATAAATACATACATCTGCAGTAAAATTAATAGATTGAAAATAAATAAAAAGGATAAATTTTGATAATATTATCTCATTAAGATATAATCAGATCAACAAGATTATACAGTAATAGTAACCTTTAATTTTTTTTCGATATTGACATCAATATAATACGGAAAATAATTAAAACCTTTTCGAAACTTTTGTTATATAGTTACTTTGATAATAAGGCTTAAAAAAAAATCGTCGATTATCC
>PVMI01056673.1:0-16749 GCA_008528875.1 Aulacorthum solani | reverse complement strand
CACACTCACTCATAAGTCATTGGACCTTTAACTATTAGCATGTAAGATAGAAAATGAAAGCGTGAATATTGTGAATATTTTATCGACAGTCTACAGAGTGACGAACAACACAGCAATCTTAAATAACTAGAAAAATTATATTAAAACGTCAGTATCAATGACATACTAATACAACCAGCTATAGTGTGTTTTCAAAAAGGTATCAGGCCAATAGGTTTTTACAGTAAATTATTATTTAGTGTTTGAGATAAAATTGTAGTTAATAAGTTAAATAGAATATCCAAAACAGTAAAGTATCTGCCTAATGAGAAAACTGAGGGTAACTATAATTTCTAAAAAAAAAATAGAAATTATGAAAATAAAACTAAGATAATAATATACAAGACAGGAGTCTTTTAGATAAATTTCCACTATGTAGTGTAACGATGAGGCGGGTAAAAAATAAATTTAGTGTTTACGCTTAATCCTGTTGACTTAAAATGTATAAAATATTTCGTAATAATAGTAAATTGTCGCTAGAAAGTATCACGGAAAAAAAATGGTGTCATTTTTTGTTATTATCATCACTCAGGCAGTAACATGAATACAGTGCATAATATGTGTTATGTGTACACTGTATAATATGCAATATATACACGATACATAATATATGTATATGGTTTGTTATGTATATATGATGTGTGTATATATTCTACGGTATGTGTGTGTGTGTAAGAGCTTCTCGGAAAGCGTTATTTCTATCGTTTTTCGAATTCCAATCGCAGCAACAGCGGCAAAGACAAGTCGTCGTCGTCGTCTCCGTCAGCCTATATATACCCACCCTCCAGATCGGAGACGTTGTCGCGTATAAATAAACGATTACCGAAATAATGGGCCGTTATACGTTTTGTATTTAAATTCGATTCCGTCGATTACTCTTTGTGTTTGTTTTTATTTTTTCCCCATTATTTCTCTCGTCGGTGCACGCGCAAATTCCGAGTGCGATCGTCGCCGCCGCATCCCCGACGAAGCGGACGGCGAGGTGGTGCCCGTACGGGCAGTGGAAACTACCACGTCCTCGTCGTGTATTTCTCCTCAATACCACCGGATTTCAATAAAAACAAGAACATTTTTAAATGTTAAAATGCCAGCATACATAGACGAGGGAAAAAAAACAGTTTTCTCGTAGACGATGACGCGACGTTGAGTCCCTTGCGGGTTGAATAATAATTGTCCGAGAAGGGACGGGAACCGATGAAATCCTAACCGATTGACAGCGAGTGATGGAGGCGGAAATTCCACAGACGCCTTTTGCATAGGGAGCAAGACAGTAGATAGTGTTAAAAAGTGAAAATACCGGACATGTATAATACATGTACTTCACGTCACGGATTCAGAAAACAATTTTAGGCGTTTAGTATAATCGTTTCGAGTGTATTTAATATTTATCGTAACACTTATATTAGATATTTATAAAAACAACATAGGTAGAATGTAGAAACATTTTATAAAGTGTTTGTTGTGTACTTGACTAATAATGTTCAACCTCACCTGCAATTGTCTGTAAACACAATCTTAAAAAAATGTCGGTGACAGAGTGGTTGTCAGACAGACGCACTATAGTCATCATTTAAATATTTAAAACTATCAATTTTCTTTTACGAATTCGCACCTTGTAATAATTTAATTAAGTACACTTGCAATTATTACAGTTATATAACGAACATAATTTGCAGGATATTCCTTTAAATACAACATTCAAAAACTAATTTAATCATCAGCACAAAATAAACAACTTATTTTTGAAAGGGCGTACGCAATTAAGCCGACAGAGTTTATTCATTGGGACTTAATATTTTAATAAAATTTACAGTTGATATTATTTAAACTCTATAATATTATATACATAATATTTAACTCTGGAAAAATAATTAAAACAATTATAACGACATGAAAAATAACTAAAGTTATTTTTAGTTATTTATCTATGTATAAAAACATTGTTTGGTTTGTTATTATAAGTTCATTATCACAATATAATATGTTTATATATAACATGATCAAGTGCAAAAGGTTTTATGAGTGTCGGAATATTTTTAATTTGATAATGTAATAATATAAATTGGAATTAAAAAAATAGTTCAACTGTTATAATTTAATGTTTTTCTTGATAAACTATACAAGTTAATATTATAATTAATAAAATAAACTGCTTGGTTAAAACAATGTTTTAGAAGTTACTAGTTAAAGTATTATTATTATTTTTCGTACGAATTGACCTAATTAAAGAATTATTCATATGGATTATTTACGTACATAACACATAATAATATGTATTACCTATATAAGTATTATAATTCGTTAATTATTAATTTAATTATCCACATATATTTATATTTTATAGGTAATTTTTGATATAATATAAAAGTATGAAACAAATAAACATAATATACGCACGCTGTAAAATGATTAGTTATTATCCGATTCCAATCCATAAATTCCGATTTATTATTGGAACATTTCCTTTTTTTCTACCTAACTAAAATATAATATTGCATCTCATAGTTTCTAGTTGATTTTCCAGATCCTATAGTCATGAATATATTATTTTAGGGTTAATCAATTCTTGAATAAAACCGAAAGCAAACCGCCATGTGAAGATATTTTCGAGTTATAGCATAAATTATATAATGTATATTGTATATTATACGTGACGAGTGTTGCCGTCTTCGCCACTCAAACTATACGAGTGCAGTTTTGTTTCTCGAGTGAGAGTAGGTACTGATGAATGCTCGCGTGTACGCAGGAAATTAAGATGAAATGGGTCGTGCATAATTAGGAAAAGGGCTTGGAGAACAGGTGGGGGTCGCGGGGCCCGAGTCGTGGGTGGTGGTTCAATGAGCAGTACAACAGACTCACGTTCGCCTCGCGTCTATGTAATAAGCGGTAGAGACGTTTATGAATGGTGTGCACGGTTTCCAGCGAACCGCAAAGGAAAATGGTAAAGCCGGATACGGGAAATCGGACGGCAACTACAGACTACAGTTCGGCTGACTGGCTAATGGCGGAGTGGTGGGGGAGGGGGAGAGTTGGGGCCATGTAAGTGCTCGTTATATTCCCGTGGGAGTTGTATAGAACGTCGATCTTGAGCGGTTTTCTTAGATATATAAAAATAAAAAAGAAAGAAAAAAGAACAAGATAAAAAAAAAAATAGGATACAAAGCTGATAGACATTGGTTGACTTTAACTTTTCAATACATGATTCTTTTCGCCTCTCATCACCACCACCGCCACTTACACTTCCACCAGCACAGTCACAACTATACCATCTCTGCGGTACTGGCGGCAGTAAAGTGTGTCTGCGGATGAGTTCGGCAAATGTTTACTCATAAAACAAAAGCATGTGTTTCCCGCGGTGGCGTAGCGGGCGGTGGTGAACTCTTTTTTTTTTTTGAGAAATGATTTCTGAAAACGAGATGGAAAAAAATGCTCGGGGGACATTTTGACGGGATCGGAGGCTATCCAGACGACGATCGGGAAAAGTTGTACGTTTCGGTGCGGGCGAGGGGAGGGTTGTTCTCGACAACAAAAACACCCCCGGCCGCTGCACTCGCAGGGCGGCTCAACGTGACGGTCTCGAGGGACTATTTTTTTTTTATGTGTCTTCATGTTGATTGCTCGTGCCTTGCACTGAGAACACAAAAATTAATCTTGTTACAATATGATCGCTGTTGTCGTTGAGTTTTATAAGCCCGTCTGAAATCGTTACATAACGTATTATCATCTGCACAATTGGCTAAAAGTTTTGAATTTTCTTATAGCCGTAAATTATACGGTTCGAATGTGTGATAGGTTCCGTGCTTATGTTTAATATTCAACAGTGAATCTATACATACACATTAACCGTTATATCGTCCATAGTTGTAGATTTTTTTTAGTAAAATGATGAATGTATAAGTTTTTCATCGATTTTCACGGATAAGGCTTAATACATCAAATACTTATAAGACACGATATAGAAACGAATAAAATATTTGATATTTTAATGTAATGTATATTTAAAATAGTTTGAAATACACCGTGATTTTTACTAGTCGGAAAAGATTAGAAATTGAGCATTGTATAAAAAATGTAATAGTTGGAATTTACTGATTATATACTTAAATGGATATTTATATTATGCCTGTTGACAATATATTACAACATAGTCTTGATTGTGCCCATCATAATACTATAGTTTATTTTAATATCATTATAAACAATTCTGTATTATGTATCTTTTTTCATAAAATGTTATTTTAAGTATTCCGTTTTGCAAATAATTACATTTAATCGTTATAAATTACAACTCATCAACCACGTTTAAGGATTAACATAAATAAATTACTTAATTATAAAACAGTTTGAATATTCAGTTTTATTAATATTTAGGTACAAAAACAGGTAGGTAATATGAGAACTATTGTGTTAAACTTAAATTATATAATAATAATATGATCATTAGAATAATTTTATTAAACCTACAGATTAGAGATTACTTTAATGGAATAATGTTTATCGTTGAATATTTATGAGTAGGTACCTTATATTATTACGTGTTTTTCTTTTATCCTAAATAATATTATTCTAACCATATCATTATATACTATGTGCCGTTTATGTTGTTTATTAAAGTTGGACGAGTATACTTAACGGTGTGGCGTAAACACATAATATAAAGTAATTTGATCAATATCAAAGCTACACCGCTGTTTCATCGAATGATATTATTGAATATAGCGTATGCTCTGCTTTTGGGACATTCTGTGATTGTACATTCAGACAGCATCGCTGTTAATGAGTTGTATCTAGGTAGAAATTTAATTAGTTTTGGATCATTATGTGTTATGTCCACGACCACTCTCGGATCTCATCAGCAGTTTTCGAATTCCGCAAAAGATTTCTTCAACAAGTAAAAACAAGAAAACTTTTATCAGTATACGCACTAACTCTCTCCCATCTCTTTGGCTACCAGAACTTCTATTTACCCACATACACGCCAGCACTCTAATTTTCTACGGCAGTATGAAGAAAAACCTATCAACATTCTTTTGATTCGGTGAATTATTGACCCTGTTGAGAGTTTTCCACTTGCTATTAGTTAAAATAAGTAATCACACACGAGATGCGTATATTTACATTTTAAGTTTCAGGATGTTTCAATTTATTTTCAAATTTCTGCCGGAGCTTTAATTAAAAAAATATGTTTCGAGATACCCAACTGAGTATCCATTTTTAAAGTGGAAAAATTACGTACATAATATGTAACATTACGATTAAGATATCGCCAGTAATTTATACTATTCTGTAGGCATAAGGGTATTGTGTAAATTAAAAAAAGTATGTTCCAGTGTAAGTGTTCAAAAACAAAGACGGTTAATAATAATATTGATGTTGGGTTTAACAATAAATAATTATATTTAAAAAATGTGTTGTATTTAGAACAATTTATTATTCTATACCGTAATTATTGTATGTAGGTAGGTATATGATGATTAGATAGAACAATATTCGGGTGTATTACGTATATAATGTATCGTAATAATTCATTTCAAAGATTTATGGTGTAAAAAAAAATGTATATCAAAGAAAACTTGAGAAAAAACTAAGAGTTTATATTGGTTGGTTATTTTGAGACAAATTACTGCGTTCCAAAAACCGCGTTAGCGTAAATCATACTTAACACGTTTAAAATAAGGGATCCGCAGGACTACTACGAGCATTGCAGGGCGTGCTCTCGAAAATCTGGCCGCGGGTGATATTAATAAAAATATGCTTTCGCCACAATAATCCAGCCTCGGAGTTTCCGGGGTTAAAAACTAAACGTATTTTGGAATGAAAAAGATAGCCTGAAAAACAGAAAAAAAATAAGAAAATCTTTCCATAGAATTCTTTTTGTAAAATTTTTTCCAGCATATCTGATACTTTTTTATGCATTTATACGCGCGCACACATTCTCTCGCTGCTCACATAAACATATATTATACATAATAATATATAATACGTATACATGTAAAAAACTACAACATAGAAACACAAATAATTTATTCTTGAAAAAGAAAACCACGGATGATGAGGCTGTTGGCGTCTAGGTTTTTAAACAAAAGAATTGGCAAGGATGCGGTCTAAAGGTTTTAAACAAAAATGCAAATAAAACCTTGTGCATGTACTAGATTTTTAATATATTTGAAAGGTTTGTTGAAGATTAATATTATGCTAATGGATGCGTCATTATGAAATTGGAACGTTATTAACCACTAACCAATATGCTGGTGCGGTGTATATTGTCTATACAATTATTATTGATTTGAACAATAATAATTGAATACCTACCTACGTATACAATATAGCTTCTCTTCGTGTTGATTTTTTTATAACAATTCCATTAAAATATTGAAATAAATTCGCTGTTGATAAACATAAGATATATTTTTTTAAACGGCCATAACACGCAATACATTGCATATTATACCTTGTTTAAATAAGTATTTTATTGTTAATACCGAATTAATTCAAGTGAAATAAAAATATGACGTATGAATACCGCATAATTAAAAAATTGGTTTTATTAAATTAGTGATAATTATGAACTTTAAGTTATAGCATTTCGAAGAAAATAAATATATTTAGTTTATTTTCATGTTTGCAATGAATATAGCTATTTGTTTTACTACAACGTCTTTTGTTATTATTATTTTTTTGTAATAATTATTAAGGGCTAAAGAGTGTTCCAAGAGTTTTAATAAGGTTTGTTTATTGATTGAAAATCAAATGAAGTTGTAACTCGGAAGACGTAATTTTTAGATTTTCTTGGTACACAATTTTTCTTGCGTAAGGATAAAACTAATACAACTACAGTGTATTTCATGAATTTTTCCGAGCCAAGTTTTTAATTTTATAATCATGTAGGTATGTTTTTTTTTATCTAAAATATACGATCTAGTTGATACGATTATAATGTAATCAGAAGTCGTCAACAATGATAAAACCTTTAAGTTAACAGTTTTTTTTTTAAATTATCTACATCACAATTACAATATGTACCTATTATTTCAGAAGTAAAAAATAGTAATGTTTAATACTTTAAATAATGCATGAACAATCACTAAACATTTAACGAATCAACAGTCAGCTAATGGTCTCTTAAACATAATTTAATGACCCATGATTGGTTACATTTTATTGGACTATTAAATGAATACATTTTTCATGCAACCCGGCATAACAGTTTGACCACGCAAGGCTATTAGAGGTAAGGTAAAATATTTAATTTTTACACTAGGTACCTATAGTACTGATGAAAATTAAATACAATTTTTTACTAATGTAAACAATAAATGATACAAAATATATTTCAATAAGACACTTCAGAATAAACTATTAACATATAATCACAGTATAAGGTACCTACAGTGAACGTTGTAAAAAACAAAAAAAATGTAATATAATACATATATAACGATACTAATAATTATAGCATGTATTGTGTCATGAATTTTAATGAATAATTATTCTTCATCCTAACTGTGTCAGGGGGAAGACCAAAGAAACTAAGTATTTGAATATCATTTGCCGATTTCTATCAATGCCACGCGATTGCCATGTTCATCGTTAATTGAACCTATAGTTCCTCTGTTGACGTTTCATTAAATCAGACATCCAATTTAGTGGAGTGGTTCAATCATTTTTTGAATACCGATAATAATTTACGACCAATATTTAGCTGTAGCCTGTAGCAATTGTTTGCAAGTCATTTGCATGCAAACGATATTTTGCACGGTAGAGGTCTTTGTTCATTAAAACGGTTTGTTATCGTCACAATCAAACGAAAAAGTACATCACGTACCTAGATAAAACGATCGCCAAGTTGATTGTTAATAAATTATTGGGCCTGTAATGTGTACACGGTACAGCTGTATAGCGTTATAACATGTTACGTTTATTTTAATCATTTCGAACTGATAGTTAAAATTAAAACTTAATCAGGCCAGGTTTCTATGTAGTATGTAAAATTCATACAAAATAAAATCGCGGAACAGTGGAATTTTATTTTCTAGGGAAAATTCACTTTTATAAATTAATTTGTCAAAATGTTTTAAATCATTTAAATTATTATTTTAGCACGCACCAAATTGCATATTATTTTTAATACTTTTAATTTAAAAAACCTACCCAAGTTAACACAGTATAAAATATGATTATATATATATAATATATTAAGAACTATAATATTAGTTCATTAAATTGCAAATTAATTTGTTTCTAAATAACTATGTTCCTATAATTGAAAATTACTTATTATTCAGATTTATTAACTATAGTACAAATACAATATAATAGGTAGATTAAAATAAATAAGATTTACGGAAAAAACTGATATGCTGGGTTGCATAAAAAATGATTGATTTAATGAATCAATCACAGGCCACTAAATCATGTTTAAATGGTCATTAGCTGTTCATCATTGATTCATTAAATGCTAAGCGATTGTTTTTGCAACTCAGCATTAATGCATATTAAAGAAATAGTTCCAATTGTTTTAGTTTCAACATTTAATTGTTTGAAAAATAAATTATTTATTTGAATGGAGATATAAAAGTAAATGTAAAATTTATAAAATATATTATATAATAATATTCAATCAGACAATAAATTATCACTACCACTAATAAACAACTTCTACAAAATATTTTTATCAAAATTACTTATAAATACAGTTTCTGTACTTGTATTTTTTTTTTTATTATTATTTATTTATGGTTTAATGATTTAGTTTGTAGGGTTTTTCGAGTTAATTAAAATCGTGTATTGTAAACATTTTAATTTGGTAATAAAAGTTAAAACATCAACAAGTAAATTTAAAAGTTTTGAGAAGTGAAAAAAAAATAAAGATATAAAGTACGATATAAATGTATTGTTTTACATAAATTATTTATGTGTATTAAAAACAATAATATTTTAAATAATATCTTGTTTAAAAATACTAATAATTTTAATTGTGATTTATTTATTTTGATTGTTATATTTAGATTTAGATTTAGATTTTGTCCACACAGTTTAATAATGACTTTATGCAATTCAAATCAAAGTGCACGTAATTTATTTGCCGTATAGGTGCATAGAAGATTAATATTCAGTGCAATGAGAGAAAAAATGGAATTGGATGCTTTGTGTAGCACAAAGAGAATGGTACATTGTACCTACATTTGAAAGTTTATAAGATTAAAATAATAGTAATAGTTGGACATTAAGACTTAACTGGTTTAATCTACTAAAAAACCAACCTATAAGAATTAGGTTATTTGTTTACTCCCTTGTATGCACCTTTATGGCATTATCACATTTAATGATGTACCCGTTCAGTTATTATAGTACCTATACCTCTATAATACTCGGGTGCACTAAATTATTAAAATTTTAAACTCACGTCGTATAATTTATCATTTTCAGGGAATTTGAAAGTTGTGGGTTGCTTGCATTGTTTAATTTTATACTTTTTTCACAAATCGAAAAAAGCCATTCTGTAGGTGGGTGTATATTTTAATTAAAATGTATAATATAACGATATATTAGGTATAAATTAATACATTGTATTTATGTTATATAATCACACTTAAAGTCATCATAGTACAGTCACAATTATTTTTATAGAGCAATGAAAGTGTTTTTTATGTATGGTCTACTCAGAAGGAAACGTTGAAATGTATAGGATATTATTATAGTGTGTAGTGTACCTACACATATAATATTATAAATGTAAAATGCAATTTTAAAGTGAAAAGTTATTAAATTCAATTATTTGGCACATCGTTAGTTTGTTAATTTTAATATTGAATTATAGACATATAAATATACAATATGACTTATAGTGAAAAATGTTATTAAATTCAATGAATTGGTACATTGATAAATTGTTGATTAAAATATAAAAAATATTGTTTTATTGTCAGGTGAAACATAAAGTTGAATTCAATGTTTTGGTTTGAATTAAATCAATTTAAATTCTTTTAAATGTTAGAGTGAATTTGACATTTAAAAAAAATAAAAATAGTATAGGTACATAAGTCAATAAAATAAATAATTTTTGTACATTTTTATGAAAGCAGTAATTATGAAATAAGAATATTAAAGGGTTAATGGCTAAAGAAATTTATTTCGCATTCCATAAGTACGACACCTAAATTAGAATAATTAAATCAAAAGTTAAATAATCTATATTCTATTAGGTACAGATTTGCCAATCTCCAAATATTAAAAACCATATTTTCAAATAGTTGAATTTTTTTATAATATTTAAAGCGTGTCAAAGCTTGACCCTATCTAAATTGGAAATGTACACCCCCTCCCGAAAAAATATTGGTTCTCACTTGAAAAAGAGAAGTTCGTAAGTTTTGCCACAAGACATTTCTTAGGGTAATGTAAAAATCTAAGTAGGAACCTAAAAATATGGTCTTACACCTAAACAAATTTGAAAATCTGAATTTGACTAAATGAATTACTGAAAGACAAAATGGGAAGGAAGCATACTTTGTTAATTGTGTACCACTCTGTATAATATTTTAATTTGTTCTGTTGTTAACTGTTGTTATATTTTTGAAACATTATGACAAATGACGATATAATATCCTATGACGTTATATAGGGCTATAATACTGGAACGAGATTAACCCCCCAATGTCACTTTATTATTAGAAGAATCTCGGATGGTGCACATCCACAGGTTAAGTCCAACCGAATAGGCAAATGATTATGATTATAATAATAACTATCCTGTTTTGGGGCGAACCGCGAACGGTTAAAGTGACTCGATTTGAAACATAAACTATTTACGTCGGGGTCCCCGCGTGTTTGTTTATCCGCGGTACTGCGGTAGCAGCAAACGTATTTCGATCGAGAAACATTTGCCAATTTATCCGGTCGGAGCATCTGTGGGTAAATTATTAACTGTTGAACATCCAGCGCAAATCCTCGAGTAAGCTCACCGCCCGACCCTGCGATGTGTTCCCGGCGGCAACAACATGGCTTCCCGCGGCGTAAATCCCACTAAGTAAGACTTAATAACTGACCTCCAGTAAATTCCCCTCTCCGACCGCTGGAACCCACACCAAAACGTCGATTTTATTCTTGAACATTTCAAAAACTCTTTTGTTTGAATACATTTTACTTTCGTGCACGTCTTTAGCTACCCAAGCAAATTGATCAGTGCTTAGCTAATAAACATTATTCGGAGATTTATCGGATTTACTCGCGAAAGCGTAGTGGAATATTAATATTATTAAGTAAATATTTTACTAATCGATTACAAGTGATATTTTAAAACTATTAATGAGATAGCTCTAAAACTTTGTACAGCTTAGTTTAAAGAGTATTTATTGAGTTACAATATTAATACAAAAGTACAAATTTAATTATGCTGCTTTACTTATACTTGTGTAATTTAATGTAAATATTATTGTAGCAAACATTTGATTAATTGTTAATTTTAAAGTTCTGTTCGGTCGTTCGTTTTATAAAAATATAGTTTCAGTTGTTACCAGTTCACCTTTTAACACTCACACGTGAGTGGGTTTGTAATTTTGTATTCATGGGACGATAGGAATTATTTATAGGTAGGCACTGTACATTGTAGGTATAGTTATCACATTATTTCTAAAAATGTGTGTTAAATTCAAATATTAAAACTTAGAAACTTTTGTTTGAAGACCAAGTATTTTCTTAGAAGTTAAAAATGCTGAATATATAATCAAAGAATAATATTATTATAATTAAAATGCGTAATTAGTTTTAAATAATATAATTTGTACTAAAAAATTGTATTTATCTGTATATTTTTGTTATTTTATTTAAATTTATTTTCCAACTGGACTAAACTTTGGAAGTTTGTTTCAAACTCTAAACTTTGGTTTTAGATATTAAAATACTTTTATTTAAATATTTTAAATAATTTAATCGTACCATCAATTTAATTAAAAATTATTTATATTATATCAAATTAAAAACTAATTCATACGATTTAAAATTATTTAAGAAACGTTTTAACTGTATTTCAATTTAATAAACCGGAATTGTTATTTTTGAAAAACTCATAGTAATCGAGAGTATTTATTAAAAATTAATAGTTGAGAAAAACTATGAATTAACTATGGTTAGTATTCGGTAGAGTGTTTAGGAATTTGTCTTGAGGCGCTTTAGGGATAAACATTTTTCTACACTCAAACTACTAAATTAGTTGATTAAATGTTTAATATATTCTTCGAAAAATAATAATACTTGATCATCGTATTCACATGAATATAAATTCGGAATAAGTTGTACGTATTCGATTTATTTGCAGATTAAAATGAAACAGGATTAACAATATTGAGTATTTGACCTTCTTAACGGTTTTGGTTTTCTAATAAAATTGAATGACCTATGCATCCAAAATATTTTTATAAAATGTCATAAGGACATTACATTATTTCACAATTGCTTTTTATATAAATAAGCTACTTTCAATATTCTTTGACCAATAGTCGATAATGAAATTCAAGCAGCGACATTCAATGGACGGTATTATGATAGTACTACAAATATATCCACGATTCGGTTACCAATTTAGGATTTTTTGTCCAAAAAATTCCGATGAACAACTGAGCATTATGAAATATTGTTACACATTATAATAATGATAAGAGAAATTGAGTTTATTATTTTGGTCTTCACTCTTCACTACTGTACCGAAAACTCAAAGAAAAATTACAGAGGAGGTATTACCCTGGTGATTATAACCCTGGTGGGGTGAGGTTATGTAAGGACGACTTTTTGAACATAGTATGGTTATAAACTTATTTTCTACGGTTTATTAAAGCGAAGTTGAATTTTAATAACTGTTGTTTATGTATAGCTAATAGTTTATATACTTTTCAATATACTTTTACAGCATAATAATGATCGTGTATAAGATAAACCTGATGAACTCAACAATTTTAGTTTATATTTTGAATTTTTGAAATGTAGGTCGTTGACCAAAAACTGATTTTAAGGTTAGCTTAACGACGTATTGAATCTCAGATAAAATTGTTTTTTGTATTTTATGCCGTAAGTTCTGCTTATTTGTGAATTGATTAAACGAGATGTTGTACACAATTTTGTTTTATTTTATTCTTTATGGCTTAGGTTAGATTGTTACAGTGTTGGTCATGTTTAGCATTATCTATTGATAAATAAATAACTTTAAGTCTAGCAATCGGCTTCGTATCATTTTTTATTCATAATGAATTTGTATCGCCTATTTATTAACTAATTCTATTAATATAATATTATGTTATCAGATGAATAAATTATTATTATCAGCATATTTAATTTTTTATCAGTAGGTACATACCTACACACATTATTGTGTTTGTGTACTCTATGTAATTACAGCTGATCATCGTTTTTTTTTTTTTTACACAACGATCGCAGTGTTTGGACCGAGCGAAATCAAAACCGGTTTGTTGACGATTGCCGTGTAACATTATAAAACCATTATAATTGTAGTTGTAGGTATAGCCGTCGATCTAGGCTACACAAGCATGTCAGTATTCGTCGGTCGGCGGTCTTGTACTCTGCTTCGCAATCATGATGGACACCGGTTCGCTGGGTTCGACTTGGATCGCGTTTGCGTGCTGTCTGTGCTTCGTCATTACGTACAACAGTAAGTCATGATCATTGTATTTTCTCAGCATACATTCTCTGCGGTTATTAGAAATCCAAATAGAGCCTTTTTCCATCGCGTAACGACTATTTTGACCAGTCAACATAGGCAGGTAGTATTATATATACTAACAACTGGGGATTGCAAAAACTTTGTAACGACTGCTGACTTGAAGTTACTTACCACAAACTTTTACACGTATGATAAAAACTAAAGTTTTAACTACACTCGTAGGACGTTTTTAAAACTGTGAGAAATTGACCACGTTTTTAAATATACTAATACTTTTATCATATACTAGGTTTCAATTTTTTTCGTTCGATTAACAGGTGCGAAATATGCACTTCGCTGTTAAAATAAGTTAAATTCTATCCGAATTTTATCGCTTACAGATTTCACTGCTGCACGTTGTCTGTAACAGTATGTGTTTCAGCGACTATTAGCTTCGATTTCAAATTTGCTGTCAATACAAATATTATACAAGTAATTAGTAAGGCATTGTAAATAAATGTAAATGTAAAATTATGTTGTATGTTTGTAGTTTTTTTCTGCAATTTTAATATTTTTTAATAGTAAATACTGTAGTTGTTCTTAAGTATGCAAATAAAACAATAATAATTACATAATTAACATATTAAGTTTTCTAGGTTAATTTTTTTCTAAAATCACCTTTAAAATCACTGCAAATAAGTATTGTATAATTTTTACCTATTTGAAACTTTAAAAGCTAACGTAAATTATCATTAGTCGTTACATTCAGTATGCTAAGTTTAGCGCAATCAAAACCGCATTTACTGATATTAATCCTTCAACATTATTCTTAACTGTTTTTAATCTGTACAACTACAAAAATCTAAAAATGATGTCTTCAATTAAGTACTATTAAATTAATATTTCTGATAATTAAATGTGATACTATTGGTGTTTTTAATATTTTAATAAGTGTCCGCAAAAAACCATTGTCGATTTACTAGGAATATACCTACCACTAAAATGTACGTAATAGTTAATGTTGCATTTTAAATATTTATGAAACGTTGATATCGTTGTATGAAGGTGCCAAAACAAACACATTAAGTTGCTTGGATGATTTTTTTTAAGGTTTTGCTCGTAATGCAATCAACTTGATCGTTACAAAGGTAAAGGCACTATAAATCGCATTATGCACTCTATCCTTAGTTTTTTTTTTTTATTCAACTCTAACGTGAGTCGACTACATGTATCACATATTCTTTATAGCGTCTTCCAAGTTTTTGGAACTTCGTATAAAATGGGGAAAAAATAATGAAATTATTATGTCCTTTGAATATCATTCGTCTGCGGGAAAAAAATACGACCGTAAATAACATACTTAATACTCAAGGGAAATCACATGATGGTTTAAAACTTTGCTGAAAATTAATACTCACTGTTTTATTTTTGATTTTTTACCGACTTTTTTTTCGACATTACACTATAGAACCCTATTTTATACTAACATTCTTTACCTACTTATAATATACCAAAATTAAATCTTGTGTAAGTACCTACATATTTTTTATTGCTTTATTAGTATAGGCTCATCAGGTATAAATTAATTATCATGATTGTCATCAAATATTCATGAAATATCGCTTCGCTCAAAATCAAAAACTATTTAACCCAAAGAATAGGTAAGAGTAATTAATACATGTACGTACAATTAGGGTATATTACTAGCTTACAGCAAAATAAAAAATATATATAGACACCTATAATAGAACGTCATACGAGACGAGTGTATAGTATATATTTAAAATTTAAAATATATAATATTTAGACAGTCTAGCCAATGAAAAATAAAAATACCAAAATAATTACTCCAACGATGGAATAATATAATATGTTCTTGAAAATCGGCTGTTCAACATTCGAAGTACAAGTTCTTATATTGCCGTTGTAAACTTCGCGGATATAGAATAATAACGATGACGATGTCATGTACCGCCGTATACCATATAGGTATTTAATAATAATATAGTGACTTGTATTTCCGGTAACCTACGCCCGAAAACATGGCGGGTTTATTGGGGTGGTTGAAAACACGACCGCGATGTACTGTCAGTAGTCACGTAATGTTTTTACACAATAGGACTGAGTTCCAGTGGGCGAGAATAAAGCTCGTGAACACGGTGGCTCATCGGATAACACTGATTCATAAATTATTGTACACCATGACGTGCCACGTGCCACCTGCAGCCCCCGATTCTAGAGATTTCAGACTTACGTACGATTATGTTTTATATGGGTCAATAAAATCGCTTTCTGTTGTGAATTTTGACTAGCCCATATACGTTACTGAAACTTATTATTATTATGCAGCTTACTGCGGGTAGATTCAAATAGGTTAGGTACTCCTCATTGGACAAATCGATTAAATAGTGAGTTAAAAATAGGTTTTATAAAAAAAACATCGATATTCGATGACGCAAATCAAAAATTTGCACCTGTTTAAAAATTAAAAATATATATTTTACATACCTACCTAACTATTTTAATAATTAATCAACATCAAAAGACACAATATACCACTAAAGTTGCTAAAATATCGTTCTTGAGTATTCATCAAAAATGCAGTCAAGTGCAAAAGGATTGTGTTTAGTCAATATTCTTAAAGAGACAATACAGTGTACCTAATCCAAGCTTTTGATAAATTTATAACTCATCAGACTAAAGCTCATCTACATGCCTGGATTAAGGGGGTTTGGAAAAAAAATAGTGACCCTATTGGTTTTTGAATTTTTGATAGTACATCATAATATATAATTAGCGCCTATTTTCTATAGTTGGGAAAAACTTAATTATACTTGAACTAGTTACCTAATTTATACAATTTTTAGTTATTTCTCAAACATCGACCACAGACATTACGATTTTTGTTGAAGGAGGTAGGTATAGTTGTGCACAAATTAAGGAAGAGGTTTTAATGAAACCGTTTTTACTAAATACAAATCCTAATTAATTTAACTAGGCACTTACTTATAATAAAATATAATATTTAAGTGTTTTTATTCTCTTTGAGGGCCCACTGAAAA
>PVMI01056662.1:0-19242 GCA_008528875.1 Aulacorthum solani | reverse complement strand
TTTAAAAAGTAAATATGTATATAATAAGGCTTACATTCGAATCGGCAATATTTTATGACGCACATTCATAACATTGTTTTTATTATTTTATTCGTAATGTTATACGTATTGTTTACAATTGAAATACGAATATAGTATAGAAAACAATTTAATTTTTATAACTCTTCAAACAGTGTCAACAGCTGGTCAACGGTTATATACCAAATTTTGATTATATGTATTTAGATTTATTTTTACTCTCGTACGACTTGGACTAATCGATTGCGCTCGTTGATATAAAACCTACCTATGGATAACACCTATAATTTAATGTTGTTTATGTTGTTCAAAAACCGGTGGTGGTTGAGTTTATAAACTCAAAATTATATTTAAATTGACTGAAACATTAAAATGCTTATATTTTGATGATAATACATCTTCAAAGAGATTTGCATATAGGTAGGTATATTATATATTATATACATTTTTGGCGAACATAGTCTTTATGCATAATAAAATAATAAAATAAATTTCAGTACGATTAATACGAATGGCGTAATACGCTGGTTGATGAAAAAAATCTGTGTGATACCGCGAGATTGTTGTATAGAAAAAACGTTTGTATATACAATAGAAACTGAATTAACAATAACGTTAGATTTACTTATTTCAAAAAGCGTAACAATGGAAGATTTTTATACTTAACACTCGCCCAACATTGATTAGTATATCATTCTTCGTAAACGTGCTTAAGGGATTAAAAACAGTATGGTGGATTTTCGGATGAGAAGTATGCTCATCCCTTCTAGCTCATAATTATTCCTTTAATATTTGTTCAGCTGTTACGATATTTATATTATCATTATTTCATTAAAAACCACGTTTTCCGTTATTAAATATGCAAACTCCGTCTATGCATATATATTCAAAGACATATTTTTTCCCCTCGCCGACGAAATGGTTGAAATTAATTATTATCGTTTGTAAATTACATAATACCTTATTCGAGTAGTAAACTAAACACCCGGTTATAAAGCTTTTAATTTGGTCAGGTATATATATATATATTAAGTCGAGGAGATAAAAAATATATTTGAAGTTACTAGACCGTAAATATTTCCATCAAATTTTTCACCAGCTTTAATTGAAAAACAGTTTATTGAAAGATATAATATATTTTGCCAGTATAAGCCCATTGTAAAATCCGTACATTCTTTTTTCATAGCAAATGAAACATTTTATCATTATTAAAATTAGCAATTTATAATATTACTTCAATTAAAACTCGACGGTGGGAGTTTTTTATTTTTAATTACGTTTTTACCCCGTAAATGGCACATGGAGTACACACTTGCGTTTCTATATTAATTAAATTTTCGATCAGTGGTCATTCATATTATAATAATATTATCCTATACCACGGGTGTTCAACGCATATTATACAAACGAGTACCTTTATAATACTTTACCTATTGCACGAACATTATTATTATATTAACAAAAATAGATTTCATTGAGTTGGTCACGTGCAAAATATGACTCGCCCGTGTATAGCGGTTAAGTCGGACAGTCTAGTCGGACCACGCAATTATATAATGCGTCGGAAAGGGTTGTTGTCATCGCAGCTAGTTTTTTATTTTTCGGTTTTGTTTTATGTATATTTTTTAGTCTTTTTCTATTCCGTGCGAGATGACGGTCGTCGTTCACGAAATTCGGTCACCAGATAATCGGTTACAACCCGGACATGCGGACCGGGTGTGTGTGGTACCGCGGAGTATACGAGTGGTATTCGCGGTATAAGCGCGGGACTTGGAAATCACGTCATCAATCTTCCGGTCACATTCCCCTGAAAACGCGCGCCGTCTACATGTACAATGATGCATAAATATATATATATAAAGAGTATGTGTGTGGTGTACATGTGTATATGTGTACGAAACGGTAAAGTTAGCGGCGGTGGTAGTCGATGGGCGGGTGGGCCGAGCGGGATAACGATAAAACGGTTGAACATTCGTTCACCTTTGACCCGTTTTCTGTTCTCTTCAAATTTTTTTTGCCGTTCTTTTCGCTCTGCGTCCGGCCACGTGCGTAAATAGCTTGAAAAACCGTCAAAGTTTTTGTGCGTGCCCCGTTTACTATATGTATGCGTATATAATAATATATACCTATATGTGTATATGGCATAAAACCTTTGTATAGGTATACAATAATATGTATACCATTTGTACCACCATATATAAATATATGCACATTCGTTAACAGACGAACACACACACACGCGAAGGGTGGGATAAAAGCTTGTCGAAATTAAAATAACGAAAACATCCTGCTGCGAGGCTGAGCTAGGGTTTCGCTTTGAAAAATCTTCCTAACAACAATAATCCTATAATGACGTACGCAATGCATGTGGAAACGCATTTTTCAAACGATTGTCCGATCCGACCTTATTGTTGTGTACGTATATATTATATGCACGCTTATTATCCTCAGTATTATATGACAGTCCGAATAACACGTTACTTTATTTTTAAATACCTCTACAGTGTGTTTATATAATGTAATGCATAGCATTTTATGATACTGGACGATTCACTAAGCATGGCGACCCCCATTTGTCTCCTTTAACAATGAATTTATTCAAATACTATTTATTCTAGTATAAATAATAAACCTAAGGATTCTCAAATACTTACATTTGTTAGTTCCTCTAAAGGAGTGCCCTGTAGCGATACATAATCTTCTATTTTTATATTTAGAACCACCCTTTTACCAGTAAATTTTTAATTCGATGATTTTCTTGAACGACTTTAATGTATGAGAACAATGAATAATAAACTCAGACATCATTCGTTCAAATTGTACATAATCGCATCACGTAATACATATTTGTTAATATCGACATTTTAAAAACTCGTTTTTTTGATAGAAAATGTACAGTATAAAAGGTTTGTTTTCATTTGAAAAAAATACGTGAACTGCTAAATTCAAATTCAAATTTTAATTTCTGGTTATATTAAATTTTTATCCATGTTTCTTTTATGATTTTCAAATTAATAGTTATGTATTTAAGTTATAATGCATAAATGTTCTTACATATTTTATTAAGAATGTAAATTTCTTTTTCGCTCTATTAAGATTCTTACAGTATACAATTATTACACTTCTATATAATATAATATAAACTATTTGTAAATGATAAAAGAATAAAAGAATAAACTTCCTTTTCTTAAGTCGAATAACAGTAATAACAGTAATAGTTCGCATATTTGTAATACACTGAGATGTTTTCGTGGAATATTTCATCCGTCATTTACGTGATAATAATGTACATAGTATAAAAATAACTCAAATACTTAATATTCTTCTGTCAAGTATAATTTTCGAATTCACTCTTAGAATTTAATGCAAAAATATATTACTTTTTACACGTTCAAAGAGTTATTAATTGTCTTAATAATTGATAATATTTTTAACTTTCAACTGTCTAAGATTTTACATTTATTGTGGTAGGTACTCTACTGTAGTTTTTGTATTAAAAACAGTATTGTTGAAATAAATAGAAAAACAATTTTTAATTGAATTGTGTGTAAACAAAAATGTATACTAAATTATTTTTTTGAATTTTTGTTTTAAATTTAAGTTGTTTGTGAAAAATAAATAAAGTGATATGAACAATGATACATTTTTTGGCTTACTAACAAAAATAATAATATCTCATTAAAAAATAAGACATTTGCAGTTGTTAATATACATTATTCAGTACCAATTACAAAAGTTTACACATACAAAAAAAAATATTTATTATATATACAGTAAATATTGGTGTACCACGAGATTTGAGTACAGTTAATGTTATACAATAAAGGTAGTATTTAAATTGAATTGTATATAATAATTGGTTCTAAAAATTATAAAGCATTTTGGAAATTATTACCCTCCAGGGAACTGAAAGGTTATTTTTAAACAATAGTATACATTTTGACACATAAAAAAATTGAATGCTTTTTGACCATAATTACATTTTATTTTATAACTTACAATACTATACTATTATGTTTAAATGCATATTATTATTGTTTTGTAAAATAATAAAATTCATAAAATAGGATAATATTTTAAAATACTATATATTTACAGCTTAAAACATGGTTTAACAGATAGGTTCTCACAACTCTTATATCCACTTAACAAATACTTACCACTAGTGAATAGCTGTATCGTCGTTTTCAAATGGTATACAATTATAAATTGTTTAGCTACTATTGAATGCATTTGTTACTGTAGGTTAGTAGTTAGCTAGTGTAGCTTAGTATAGTATTTTCGGAAAATGACTATTTGTACACTAAGTATGAGTCAATAGAGAAGTCAATTTATTTGAACTGAATCTTACTATAGTATTTCTAACATTCGTAAGCTTAGATAATTCAGGAAAAGAGTAGTAGCAAGTTTTGCAATCCAATATAATATATATACAGGCTGTAACAGAAAGACCTAAAAAATTAAAAACGAAAACTTGATACGTAAGAAAATGTTTTAGAGATTTTATGGATGAATGGCTTACATATTATTATATCCGAAAGTTCTCAAAAATAATATTTTAAATGTTATTAAGATTCAAATTAATGAACTAAAAAAAAATACTGGTATTTTAAAAAATTGTAAAAAATTGTCAGGTATTTCTGTTACACATTGTATATCAATATCCTACACAAAGCAGAATATTGAAAATCACACTAGTGAAGCTCCCTCAAATAGTAAAATTAATAAAAATTTTAAATAATTAAAAATTTTAAAAATAATGTTGATAATTATCCTGTGTATTATTAATTTGTTGGTATTAACATTATGTTGACACGGCGACATAAATAGGCAATTTAGCTACACTACCGTTGTGTGTCCGAACATGTTTTTGGTATCTCATTGTCAATACGAATAATGTATTAATGTAAAGTTTTATTGTTTGAACCAGTCATCACTTAACATTATATTGAACAAATATTACTCTGAAATATAATAAATATGTAAAATTAAATGTATTCTCACACTATTTGTTTCCATAAAAACATCAAATAATTCATACAATAATATGTATGTTAATAATATTTAGACAAATTACAATAGTTGAATTTCCAAACAATACTTATATTTTTAGATATAAAATATATATTATAAGCAAAAAGCTGTAATTATATCACGTATACAAAGTTGTGGTACTGTGGCAGACATTTAAATCAAAGGAAAAATACCATTATGATAAGTAATTGTTGTATTTAATAATATATAGTATTATTATATTTTATTCATGATATCAAAAATTAAAAGTAATATTCAATTTAATTTAAATACCTAAACATTCTCAAAAGGCTAAGTTCTTCATAATATTTTTTTTTTTTACTGATTTTTTATATTTTCGTTCCGTTAAACAGCTTAAAAATCAAATATGTAACTACATAATCCACTTTATTCCTTATAATAAATACATGCATGAATAATCAATTTGGTATTCAAAAATGTTTCAATTTTTATGATAAACGACTTCTTGGAATTGTTCACTATAAGCTCTTTGACCATTCTCCAATGTATGTATAATAGGTACATTCAATAATATCCTACATACATATACAACGAATACGAAAGAATCAAACTACTTGTAGTAAGTATAATAATATACTTTATGTTATAGAATTTCAATTTATAGAGTAGAGAAAGGTTATCGAATATTCGTATTGAAAATGAAATCCTCATTATTTGTTGAGTCAAAACAATAATTATAATTTTTCAACGTAAAATCATTTGTTTTAATAGTTTGGTGATCATTTGCTATACTTAAGAATATTGGCAACTATTATATTAGGAAACCAGTTCGTTTGAACATACACGCAAACAGGATTTTGTTATTTTTAAACTACTATTAGTATTTTTAGTAGAAATAATAGTTCAGAAAAAAATCTTATTTTATGATAAATCAAGCTAGCTTAAATATCTCAAAATAAATATAGCATTATGAGATAAAATAAGTTCTAATGATATATTTATTTCATATACAAAAAAATGTTTAGTTTAAACTTTTAAATGCATGCGTATATAATTAGAAATCCAACGGAAAAATTAGATTATGATACACGGAAATAAAATAGATAAGTGGTGAATCAAAAATGCAATAGCTGTAATAGGTATTGTAATTGGGAAAAAGAGATTTATAATTTAGGTTAGGTATAGGATAATATGGAACTCTTGAGAAAAAAATTGGAGGAATAAATTAATGAAATACTTCTTTTTTGATATATTTTATTTTTAATAATATTATAATACTAATATGATAAATGACAAAATATATGTAATTGAAACTGTCACAGTAGATATATTGAATACAAAATACATCAATGATTGTGCTCAAATTTAACGAGCAATAAAAACTTTAAATATTATGTTAATATTGTCATAACTCTAAAGTTTTTTTTTCGTTTGCTGACACTGTTCGACGACTGACTGTCGTTCGTAATGTCAAACCGTGTGAAAACAACTGTCAACTGTGTAAAATTCATAATACATGTGGTGCGTTTTGAAACATAGTCAGAATTATTTATGATTCATACGCCAGGATGACTGAAACACACCAATTAATGTATATTATTTTCAATGTAGCATTTTTAAAACATAAATTATCAGTGGACAGTTACACTTGACTACGTTAAATATAAAATGGTGAGCTAAACCATGGCATGTACTCACTTCGAAAACAACGAAGGTTTTATTAAAAAAAAACTTTGATGTACCTAATGCGAACATTTGCATACGTTTATCTATAACAAGACATATTATAACCACTCGCGTGCTATACAAAAACAACTCGTTTTGTTATTTCTAAGCTAGACAAATATAACAGTGGCCGGTGGTATCTGCTGCAGGTGCTACGATAATAGCATCCGACTTTCATGATTTACGAGAGAGAAAAGGACCCGTAGCCGTTTTCAACGCCATTTGTTTGTTCTCGTATTTTTGTTTTCCACTTCGACGATAATTTGGAAAATGACATGTAAGGATAGAAATTCTGAGTGTGTTTAGTTTAAGTCTCAAAATATATCAACACATTCCCGTCGGCAAGTGATACACGCCAAGATTACTATTGAACACACTATTTTTTACCATTGTCCTTATTCCTTAAATATTACATTATGTAAAAAAAATGTATTACTATTATAAACGCAGAAAACATGTCATCAATCGGGTTATATCCATACTTTATATCTAAGTAAAATGCTTATAAAAAACCAAACCACTGTCTCGTGTCTTTTTTTATTTACAAAAAAGTGTTTTTTCACATAAATTATTGTATCTCATAAACATTTAAAAAACTATGATGAGCTGTAAGTAATTGTGAAGTTGGTAATTAAGTTGTGAAATCAAAATATATTTTAATTTATCTTAAATTAGTAAAAACTTAAATGTTTTATTTAAAATATGCTAAACAAAAATCTCAACGGCTTGGATTTCAAATATCATTCTTCATGTTGTAATATGTATTTATTGTCTAAAGCCGGCCGGGAAGTAAATCACATGAAATTATGAAATGTAGTTGTGTTTTGCTCAGCTATGCAGAAAAACAAAGACAGTAAACGTGTGGTTGTGCTTCTTGCGCTCTACTGCTAAATTAAGTGTAATTTAATGCATTTTTCGTATTATTTAAAAATGTTAATATATTTTTTAACATCTCGTAACACTGTGCTTCCATTGTACCTACGTAATATATTTAACTAGAGATATCAAGTCGTTTAATGTAATTATGATTTCAGTTTCGCAGAGAACCACTACGAATTTCCAACAACTACCCCGTTTTCATTAAGAGTGTTTTAGGGTCGGGGGGTTTTTTTTAATGTTCATATAAACATATTATTATGTAATATATAATATGTAAAACTTTATGACATTCAACCGTAAAGAACGTTAATGCTTTTATACTGTATTCAGCATTATTGTCTCTACGATCAGTGTGCGCGTGTGGATCTGACTATATTTTTTTCCTGTTTTATTGGTTATTAAGTTTACGACTATCTGTATCTGAGAACGTTCTAGATAAATTTTCTATTGTCTTTCATTTGTGTTGCTAAAAACGACCGATCACCATAAATCTCGCATATGCAATGTGTTATCGTGTTTTGTTGTAAAGCGAAATCCAAGAGTAACCAAGACTCGTTTTTAGTAAATGACCATATTTTTATTGTGCAGGTTTCAGCTCTCCACGAAAATTTCGTTAATTAATTTATTGTACGATGAGAAATAACTTTTGCATACTTTCCGCACACACTCTAATTATCAAATGTATTGTACCTAAATATAACTGTAGCTCCTCCTTATAGACGCAGTAATAGTTTGCAAAGAAATGTAATTTACATCATTCTAACACCCACTCACTGCGAAGAATTTCCTCAGCTGGTTTGAAAGCGCTAAACAACACTCAAAAGGAATGGTACGCAATTATATCGATCGAATAACAACACGTGCTACCGTGCGTAGTGTGTGTGTGTGTTTTCTGAAATCACTTTTTTCTTGCTTTGTTATTTACTCTAATAATTTCGAATTTCTTATTTTAATATTATTGATGTAAATTGGAATTCGTGCTCTAGCGTTTTCTGTAGGCGAAAAAATCATTTAACAATATTTTGAACCCTTGTGGAGCTAAAGGCGAAGAATATACGAACGTCGATTTTCTGGTAGGCAATACGATTTTACAACGATGTTATCTTGTTCAAATTATTGTATAGCCGATAGTCGCTTAACGTTATAACAACAATAATAAAAATTAATGCGTTATGTTCTGTTGCGTGTTATTATCTTACTTGTTCCTTGTTATTGATTCACATAAACTTATATTATGTGTGGGCTTTTTTTCTTTTTAAATTGAGAGTTAAGTAGTTTATTACAGAACCAACGGCTTCTATTTCTCGTGATCATTATTAACGGTGCTGACGTTCTGACATATTTGTTTCATGTATAAGAAGTGCAAATTGTAATAAAGAAAATCCACTTTCACTTATTCGTGGAAAAAGGTTGGAGCACATTTAATGAGTATCGTAAAAAAGAGCCCGCGGGAAAACAAGCCATATTTAAAAACCAATAGGTTTTTGTCTTGTGAATGTATTAAATTAAATAGGATAGTATTATATCAGCTAATATACTTTGAAATTTTGAATATTTTAAATTTATTTTATTTAAACCGTATATGAATGTAAATGTTGACATCTCTATTAATATTATATTAACTATACCTAATATGAAATCAATTACATTTGCAGTTGAACTTTGAAAAAATAGTTTTTATACATAGTATTTCAAACACAACTACATATTGTTCAAAATATAATGAAATAAAAATATTCAATATATTATTGTAATTCCTTCACTATAATCGAATCAAAATTGTTTAAGAAAAGTTTTCATTTTTTTTTCCATCAAATCACAATAGTTCCATAATATGAATTATAATGGAAAAATCAAATAATAGTACTTTCAAAATGTTTTTTTTTTATTTTCTTTCAACGTTCCATGTAGCACAATTGTCTACACAATACGCCGTGTCGCTAAAATAGTAAATTAAATTTTAATCTGGTTTTTTTTTCTTTCTTAAATAACTGCCAACTTGATAGAAACAAAGAATAACAAATATTTTTATTTTATGCAAACAATAATATTTTATTTTCGTACGAAATTAGAGGTAGAGTTTACACGAAACAATTATATGGTCGTAACGTTACTACTAATTTAATCTCATAGTCCCCGGAGTAAAATATACTCAAACTTTATCATTGTGCAACAACTCAAATTGAGCTTATCGTATTGTTAATATGGAAGAAGGGTCTCTTGGAGTTTCATTCATTCGAGCCGTATAGACCCATTATTGTGGATCTGCCGACCGGAACGCTGTTCCCCTTGTCACAGAAGTGCTAATTGTCACGTGCTTAATCTATTGCTACCCGGCGTCAATAGAATTTTAACTACCTATATAGCTGATTATGTAGTATAATAATAGTCCATTCTTTCCATTTCATAAAAATCATTCTTTTATTAAACAACAAAGGTTAATGATTAAATCGTCTCCTCATCAGTGGATATAGGTACTTAACATCGGTGTGGTATTATAAGACTAATGTGTTTGAATAACGATCAAACGATTCGGAATAGAAACACTGATTTGGGTGTTTTTCCAAGTAAAGTATTATAAATAATTTTAGAATACTTTAATCCAGAAATATATTTTAACGCTGAATTCTGAATGCTATTATTTGAAAGTACTTTCATTGTATTAAAATCGAATGTTTACTTTATTATTTAATGTAATGTTGCAATTCATAAATTAGCACAGTTATTATATTATATGCAAATGCAATGTATTCTAACATTGAGTATAATTTCAAAATTTTCTGAGGATAAGTGTCATTTTTAATGAAACACAAATTATAAAGTAACTATAGTTGGAATACTTTTATAGTATTTTGTATTTAGTAGGCGCATAAAGGCTTTAACAACTAGGTCATTAGCCTATAAATTACAATTATAGTATTTGAATTACTTTGCTATTGGAACACTATTTTTCATAAACATTTGAATACAATTTCCATAAGTATTCGATATTAATTATTAAAAATAGTTTTAAAAAGTATTTTACCCAAGTCTTTTTAAACGTAATAGTATAGTTATGGGTACTTGCGTTCACACATATATTAAAATTATACACCTATACTGTATGTTCAAAACATAAAGTTACAATAAATATTATATATCATAATATTATGACAGAAATATATGATTCTAAAAAAAGGGAACGTTTAAACCGAAAATATGTTTCTCTACGTACTATATTTGCCCTAAATTAACTTATATATTAATGACCTACAATATGTAATATTATGACACAAATGTTTTTATAATATTGTAAAATTCGTGCACAATTTCATAAACGTCAAATTGATATCATATATTTTATTTTAATTCTAAATAATGGCTATAATATATCTATTAATGATAGTAATTTTACTCAGTTTAACAATTATATAGCAATTATTTATAAATCTGACGTTACAGCATTTCGCAAATAGAGTTATATCGGGTGAAAACAATATCTGTTATTCACGAATGTATTCGATATTATAACTAATACAGTGTAATATATATTATATTATGTGATTATATATAATTAATAATTCCATTTATAATAATTGGAATAATAATTTTAAACGAAAACCCTCTATACTTGCGAACCATTCTGGTACAAACGACATAATTAATATCGAACGAAATGATTTAATGCGTGTAATTATTCAGGTAACCATCATGTCTTATACCACAGAAACAACGATTTTATGTTTGTCCTTCCGAAGTCCCTCGACACAACCCATCATTCTCCGCGATAAAGAGCTTTACCCGTTTAGGGACTTTAAGGCCGTCCATCCTGATTAGGGTAGTAGCACTGCGTACTTAAGGACACACTTACTTCGTCGAGTATTAAATGGTTGCACTTAAGAACGCATCGAGTGTTTCTAATAATCGTGTTCAGGTCCCATGAAGGAGAGTGTAATATTCACCTAAGTGGACAACCTTCGGAATAATTCTACCGGCAAAGTGTCCTCAAACATTACCGGGCAAAAACAAAGGATTGCCCATTGAATGCTCGGCCATGCGGTACACGATAATACATATTATTATATTTATAGAATATAGTGGTACGGTGCGTATGTAGCACCGACATCCGGCACGAGCTGATTAACAAACAACGGGGGCACGGCGTGTGGGGTAATACTGTCACGTGTGTTCTGAACCCCCTTCGACCCCTGTCCATTTATACCCGTCCAGGTTCTCCGGAATTCGATTAAAGTGCGTAACCCGGAGAGGAAGAACGGGTAATGCGATGTCTGGTAGTGAATACGAAATATTGCAAAAACATGTATTAAACCGACAATATATACGATATACTACCTTTACTACAATTCAATATTTCATCTTAGGAGAGACAATATTTTATTAATATGAAAACAATGATACTAACAAAAATATAATTTATATATTCCTACCTTCCCATATATGTATATATTTACAATTCAAAATTTTTTCGACATACGTGACTCATTTTATTATTAATGAAAAAATGGCTTCACCAACTGAGCCATAACTGCACCACATGTTTTAATAAGAATTATAATAATTTTATATGACATTTCAAAAGTTTAAATACTTAGGAATCAACCTGTAGTGTTAACATTAAGATGTTAAACTATACTATAAAATAATAATATAGATGTTCTTTTTTCATTGGTCGGATCCGGACTTAAACTCTCAGTAATACTGTGGATTATTTTAAGTTTCTCGTATTTTCTGCATTCATGAAAAAAATGTTTGATTGTTAATAGGTAGTGCCTTATTCTTAACTCGTTTAACACTCGGGAATTCATGTGTTATTTAGTATCGTCAATTCTTGCTCCATTTGATTTTTTTTTTCATTTGCGATGCTGATACTTGAGTATCATTCTGTTCTATCCTATTACCGACTGTTTTATTTGGTTGAACTTGGTTGGGTTACGGTTTCATATATTTTGTTATAAGGAAAATTAAATTTGTTTGATTCGTTTCTTTATATCATTATTATGTGATGTAGAGGGATCCATGAAAGTTTTTAATTTCGACACTGTGTGTAAATTTTATTAGAATTGATTAAAAAATGTATGGGGGCCCTACAAAAAATTAACAATAATTAATATGTATACTATAATAATATAATAATAACAATAATAATAAAATTATAATAACAAAATGTCCTTTGAATAATAATATGTATGTTAAATATAATAATGTCCATTATGATAATATAGCATCTTTTTAAGCTTCATTATACATAATATTTGTTAATAAAAACAAAGGGATGATAGATAATTATTGTACAACTTTTTTTTAGTATTATTATTATTACACACTCTATAAAATAAATGTAAGTGTTATCCTACGAGTGTTGAGTTGTTTGTGGGTGGGTGAGAGGCCTCAAATTGAAAGCAAGTGGGGTTGGGACTGTATCATCTAACTACCAAGTACATATGTATTGATAGTGCGATCTAAAAGTCATATTTATATTAAATGTTGGAAAACAACATAAACATACTATACTTGCATGCATGATATTATAATACTATAATAATATTATTATATTTTTATGTTTTAAAATATTTGACATATATATTTGGGAAAAAAAATATTTATCTTTGAAATGGCTCTTAGTAACATACATGATATAATATAGAGCGTATAAACTATTTTGTGATTTATACAATCGACCATTCCAATACACTACTCGTAACAAAGAAATATGTATTAACATTATTTTCCATTAAGTCCTTTCACGACGGAGTTCAGTACTTATACCTACTGAAAAAAAAAAATAATAACAAACCATTTTTCTTAGCAAACATCAAATTGCCGATACATGATAAAACGCCATATACTGATTTAGACTATGATGAAACCTTTTTTTCCTGCGAAACAATAAATACTGAAAAATAGCTCAATAGGTACGCTCTTGTTTTTTTACTAATGTATACACTGTGATCGCTAAAATGTGTGGGTACACTGGTTGAGTGTTTTAAGCGTAGTTTATACAATATTAATTAGAATAAACTCAAAAGTTTTTGTGGGGTGTGGTGCGGAGAGCTATTGTATAATACATGGATTTCCATTAATTATTATTTTTAATTTTCTGTTTCGTGAAAACGTTGTGGTACATAAAAAGATAGTTTAAATAGAACTAATTTAAATAATTATACACTATAATTTTCAGAAATTTCCAAAATGTGTTTAGTCTATTAATATTATATTCAAATGATACCTATATAGGTAGTTAACAAAACTACACTAAAAATATCATTATTTTAGAAACCGAATTTAATAAAACATAGTAAAACCATATTCTGAATTAATATATATTTTAGATATTAAATGTCAAAAATCGTATTGGCGTGAAAATATTTCATTTTTATGCAAATATTTTATTTATGAAATCGTTTTAGAACAAACTTACAATTTGGGAATGAATACTTCAAATTTTACTACAATATGTTAATCTGTATTTTATTATATTTAACACGTTATAAGTATCATAATTCGTAAATTCGTAAATATTTTAACAAGCATTGATTGTTTTCTTGAACTCGATTGTAGAATATAGTGCAGAATCGTTTTAAAAAAATGTTTGATTTCTATTTTACAAAATGAAAATACTTCTATCGCTTTGCTCAAAATTGAACGCCCTATTTTTCTGTGTAAATTTTCTAAAATTGAGATGAGTGATCCACAGCCCGCTTGTAGTACCTACCTATTAATATAGTTATTATATCATAATATTATATTTTAAACTCGAAAACAACAAATTACATTTGTATTTAAGACTAACAACTTTTAATAAATAAACAAGAACATTTCGGATAAATTAATAATTTTTTAAGTACGAAGTTACAATTTTTCAAATTTACGAAACAAAATATTTAATATTAAATTAGTACCCTTGGGGAATTTAAGTAAAAAAACGAATGAGAAACGATTTTATACGATTACTTCCCCCAGCAGAAATAATTTAACAACAAAGATAATATTTATATTATATATTTTGAGATGTATTGCTTTGTTGAAATTAACATAAAACTGAGTTTTCCTTTAGGGTCAACAATACTATAAAATAAATAAATTGTAGTATTGTACCACACATAAATGTTCATTGAATAAAGAAGGATGAATTGTTAATACAATCCAAATATTCATTGTTCTAGTTCATTTTTTTTGTTTCGTGCTTCAAGTATGAATGTATGTTTTATTCAATTACACGTTTCGGTTAAATTGTAAAATATGTGAAGCCAATAAGAAATACAGGCAATTAATAATAAATCAATTTAAACATATTTCTTTCTGAACGATGTTTTACAAACTAAAATTATGTTTAGTATTATATATTATAATTATTATATGTTTTAGAAAAGTGAAATTACCTGCACTTATATTATACGTTAAAATTGTTACCAAATCCAATAATGTTTCAGTGTATTCATTAGGTAAAAAAACATAAATTATAAAACGTTAAAATGAAATTGGAAACATGGGGTGTATTGTAGCTTGGTTTCATTTTACAAATGTTTTTCAATTTTAATTTTTAGAAAAATAACGAAATAATAAATCGTCACATTAATATAAACTAAAAAATACAGTATCGAACGGCGTCCCACTTATGCAATTTCGTTACACACTCTTGCAAAAGATGTTATTGAACGAAATGAGGTCGTCATACGCGGAAAACAAAACCGTAAAAATGAGAATATCGTTTTGTAAAATGTGTGCAACGATATACGATGAACGTATTAGAGGATTAATAAAATATTTTACGAGCGATTAAAAACGAGATTTTCGTGTTCCATTTCTATTAGAAATACTTCATAAATAATAGTATTATCTTGGAGCTTCACCTCCTAAGACTCTTAAACTCTTAAACTCTTAAATGCTGATTATATTATATCTGGTAGGTCTCTAACTGTAATGCTTTAAGACACGAACAAAAAATAATTAAGCTTAAGAAAAATGCACAAAATTACATTTTTTTTTTATAAGCATTTAAAATTGTATACAATTACCTATATATTTATGTATATATTAAAATATTAATATTAATAATTTACTTCACTGTAGACGAGTATAATATAATACGATAAATATATAGGTCTTGAAATATAATATATTGTAGTTGATCGTGAATTCGTGACAATGCCACTAGATCAAACACAAAATCAGTCTCTTTATTTTAGTTCTACGAAGCGTTTAAAATCTTTAAATTACTATTACAGAATACAGGTTGTGTTTATTACCAAACATGCATTTAATCTTTATTATCGCATGAAAAAATTCAGAAAAAATGGCATTGTAAAAAAATCTTTTATCAATAATTATGTACGAATACGGACTAAAAACTTTTAATGTTTCAAAAAGTCGTAAGCGAATTTATTGCTCACTCGAATCACCTGGTTCCTAATAAACTATAATATTATAAGCCCACTTACAAAACAAAAAAAACAACGACACACAAATGAAATAAATTTCGGGCGTAATAGTGATGATGTTTGAATCGGTAAAACTCGAAAACGACGTATACGTATTGTATCATTATTATCGTCCTCGTATACGTACGGTGTGTTACGACATATAATATTTATATTATATTATAACATGATAATATATTGCGTCAGTTGTGTCATTATTCCACACCGGTACGAGATAGGATTATAATACGCGAGGAATGAAATGAGTACGCAATACGAGAAGGACCCTGCAGCTCCTGTTGCAGGTCCCGGGCATATCTTATTTCCGTGTACACTGCAGGCGAGTGAAGGATGGGTGCAGGTGCGAGGTGTAGTGTAGTCGTAGTAATGCACCGTCCTGTTCCTGCGTCTGCAAGAGTCGTCTCGCTAATGCTCGTTTTACATAGTGATCCTACAAATCCGTTTATACGAAAACAAAACGAAATTAGCACCGACGCAGTACAACTCGTTAGCTCCAGGATGTAATACGTTCGTAATATGTATATATACCTCATGTATATAACACGCACACATACACATTTATATACATATACATGAGATCAAAAAGATATAGGTACACGACTCGTACACGGTCGTAAGCGCCAAAGTGCTTATTGGTATAACCGTCGCCGCCGTCGTCTGAACCGGGTTAATTCCCGTACAATATAATATATGTATATGTATATACATAGAGTATATAGAAACGCGGTCGGTCGGGATAAGGGAGGGTTTCCGAGTGGGTGTGCGGTGTATAATCGGAGGGGAAATTTACATTTCGTCCACCCATGCCCCCCACCCCCGTATTATCACTATTTCGAACGGCTGCCTGTCCATTCGGTAACATAGAGCATAAAAGTCTGCCAATGCTGACGTATTACAACAGTGGGTTCCTGTTAAAATAGACCCACGCTGAGTTTTCGGATTAGTCTCTCGCCTCGCTTCAGCCACCCATCGCCGCTGGTTGTCGCTCATTCGAGGGGCGTCGCTGGTCGGTTGAATTAACCTTCGCTCTTTTTGGCCGTTAAAAAAAAAAAAAATTATCAGAAGAAAATATAACAGAGGTCAAAAGAACGTTAATAATTTTGCTATTATAGAGCAAAATATATAACATTATAGGTACCGCTGTCGTCTGGGAGCAAACTAATATTCACGACACCATATTATCATTATTATTAATATCAACATGATTTGGAAAGATACAACCATGAAAGTCTGCAAAATGGGAAAAATAATAATATAAAATTTATTTTAATAGTGTGTAGTGTATACTTTTACGCGTCATCTTCAAAACGACTTTTCGTGATACGAAAAATAACGAGAAATTCGTCCCACGTGCATATCTATATTATACTACCTACTTTATCCTGTTATAGCAACTAGAAAGATAATACATGTAAAGCTCACACCTTCCCTACACCACTAAAATCAAACATCTCAACGATTAGATTTTTAAAATCAAACTATTCCTGTTATTATTGTGCATAATATATTATGAACACAAATCACATTCTTATTTTTGAAATTTAATTTTTATATGAAATAATTATTTTCTCATCAAAATAATCGGTTCAAAATGACACATAAATTAATATAGTATATCGAGTATCATTTGAAGTATAGAAATTTGTATCGCCACGGGGCATTCCTTAAGTACAAAAAATATCAGAAATTTGAAAATAAGGTCTTTATGTATGCTAAAAATCCTAATAACCAGAATTTGAATAAATTAAGTATCAAAGAGGAAAATGGTGATGAGCGTGCTTAAAAAAGTCATCCTGTATATAATACTGAATTAAATTAACACCTCGTTCCTGGCGCTTACATAATATTTCAATGACTGCGCTTTCGATTTGATGTGCTTCATTATTGGAAATGTGATGACATATCATTAAATCCGACGCGTAAATAGAATACAATAATATCATTAATGTTATTAGGTTAATTGCATTTTTACGCAGAAAATAAACTGTGTCACCATAATAATAATAATAATATGCATTTTTTATTATACGCGTTATCACGGAGTGAGTTTGAGTTGCAATATTATCGTATTTTAATACTATATTATTATGGCATGTTAACACGTCTCCGTCGCCATTGTAATTCGTCCAAGAACCATTTATACTCGTATAATATATTATTTATATAATATAATAATATGTAAACAACATGCATCGTATGACATGGCAGTGAATTAATAGGTCATAGTTGAACTGCACGGCGTTGAAATTGCAGCATACCAACGCTGCAATGTTGGCTTCGGTTGGCTTATAAATTGCGAACAGTTCAAACTACTATTATGTATGATTTTATCTGCACTAAGAAACAGCTATGATTTTTTTTTTCATGTCATCGGCACCATTTGTAGATCACAACAATGATATATTATTATTTAGTACAATATTTTAATATTTAGACGATTACTGCATGAAATTAACTTAAATACTTCCAAACAAGATAAAACTACTTCGATAATTTTTTGCGTACCTGATAATTATTATCTCTCGACGCAATTACTGATTAAAGTTTAAACGAATTTCCACAACGAATAATTTGCACGATTATAATATGTGATTTAATTTTTTTAACTTTAAAAGTAATTTACAGTAAACTATTATACCAATACGTGTGCCTACCATTATAAAATCAATTTTTATTTTAAATAATTATTTAGGTGGATTCTGTTATTATTTCACAATATTATGGACTTCACATTTTTTGTAATTGTTAAATCATTAAATGCGTTTTTGTGTAATTAATAATTATAAATTGAAATGCGAATATTTTTTTAATTTATTGACGTCTGGCCATGTTATTAATATTTCATGGACCAAATAATCACATATTCGTTTTGCGATTACATGAATTAATCATAATTTAATAACAATTAACACGTGGCCATACCGTCTCAAAGTTCGCATCAAAATGGCATGTAAACCAATTAAATCAAAATGTACACATCCTTCACATTCATTACCCACCAAAAATTGTTGTACAAAGTATTTAGAAACTTAGTTGAATAATATACTGCAAGTGCTTTGGATATAGTTTTGAACTGTATATTGTAAAGAAGGAACATAATACCTATTCTCACTTAAACGTGCAACATTATACTAATGATAATAATGAAATAGAACTCATAGTAATTATAGTCGGATATACCAACATT
>PVMI01056661.1:0-22026 GCA_008528875.1 Aulacorthum solani | reverse complement strand
GAAAAAAAAAATGTTGGAGACCCTTGATCTAATAATTCATTAATTGATTCCTATATTTTTATAGTATATTACCTTTTACATCAAAGATTTGTTTGAAAAAAACATATATTTTTTGCTGTTTTTAAAGTTACATTTACTAGATTTTCATATTTTTTTATATTTCTCTCATAATATATTGTTAAATGATTGATTTTTCATTTTGCAAACAATCTATCTCTATGTTTCATAGAATTAATAATTCCAAGTGCAATAAAATATTTTAATATTTTCTTTTTATTAGGTAGCTATTTTTTTTTTATTTTAATTTCTTGTGTCGTTTTTATGTGATTTTCAATAATATTTGTGAGTAGGTGAACTGCTTTATTTGCGCCGTTTAAATTTAAAATCCCTGTCGAATTTGTATTACTTAAATTATTATTTAAATTATTTATGTTAGTAACATTATAGTTATTAATATCAGCATTATTATCAACAATATTACTTTGAATATGTCGTATCGTAAGTATCTAACTATTTAGTACAGCGATTGTACTATGATGATTTGTAGTCACACTTTAATAAATGTACCAATGAATATTAAAAGACTTTATTTCTAATAAAATTGAGATCAATATATGGTTACTATTACTATATTTATCGTGTACAAATTCAAGTATTCCATTTATTTACGACTTAAAGCCATTGCTACTAAGCTAATTTAAATATTTAATACAAATTATATCCTCAATTATCATGCTTAAAATGTATATCACCACAAATTATATGTGATTGAAATTTGGAGATATTATACTCTTTTAAGATGTTTTCTAAATTTTTAATAAAATCCGTTTTATTTAAACTGGGTGATGACCTATAGATGCATGTTAATTTTATTAAAATAATATTAAATTAAATTAAAAAAACCTAATGAGCTACAATGATATTAATAATTCAAATTATTACATCATTTACTATAATAGAATCTTTAAGTGTAAACAGAAATTCCATCAGATATATTTAATGAGGTATAATAATTGCAAAAATAATAACCTTTTATATCAAAGTTACCTATATCACTATTAATTTTTAAGATAACATAATAATATCAAAATATATATTAGCTGAACTTAACACCACTTAAAATTTATTTAAATGTTTTCTGATACTTATAAGTTGTAATGTTTAGAGAGGCAGCTGAGTACGGTCATTCTTGTACTTGCGCTGAAGGTGTTTGGTACATTAATTTGTTACACACGTCTTCCTACCCAGTTAGAATTTTTATTATTACATAAAATATTTTAACTTCACCAACTTTTTTTGTCTGTATCAAGAGTTTGATGAATGTGTATACTGTCTGGTATGTATTTTAATAACTTGTCTTCCTTCTATTTTTTTAGGTATACACCACCGAGATTTTATTGTATGAATTTGTAACCATTTGTTTTAAAATTTTTTAGCTAACTAATATTTTTTTTATTCTTTTATAAGTTATTATTGTTAAATATTTTATTTTCAGGAAAGTTGGTAGGTAGGTATGTAGATTTTTAGAAATTAACTGATTTTTATTTTTTTAACATTATTTCATTAACTTTATAATAGTCTTTTAAGGTCATGGAATTTAATTTAGACGGGATTGAAATTTTACGGTTGAATATCCAATTTGGTCAAAATATTTATGGAATTAATTTTTAATTTTTTAATTTTTTTAATATTGAACGCTTGAAATTTTTTATCGACATTAACAGTTAAATCATTACATACAAAAAAAAAATTCTGAGTGGAAATAGCTAGTCAGTCTACATTAGGGCTACAGCCTACTAAGTATCTTTTATGATATACTAATATTGCTATTGTAGTAATTTATTTTACAATTAGCAATATCAGGTAGTTTGAATCAATTTTTGCCATTAACATTAAATTTAAAAATCTTATTGTATTAAAATATATAGGCATGTTAAAAGTTTCAAATAAGTATCCAAGCTTCAAAAATAATATTTTTAAATTACAAAGAAATAACATCAAATAACATCAAATAAAATCTTTATTAAAATATTTTATTGGATCCAAATTTTAAAATGTTTATACAAAAATTGTGTGTTTTTATTTTTTAGATTTTTTGGATACAGTATGAATATTTATTGAGAAGCCATATTGTATTAAAGCTTTATTATAATACCCAACATAAAATGTTTATTGTCATTTATAGAATAAAAACTAAAAAATGTTAAACAATATCTTCTCTTAACAAAGATTTGAAATATTATGAAAAACATAAGTTAAAATATTTACAATCTTTATTTATGAGAGTTAAGCCAAAAAAATAATTTTTACCTAAAAATCGTCTCCGTTGTTCATGCCATAATCAAACTAATTTAAATTGTAATCTTGACCTTATATTAGTATGTACATGTACTGCTAGGTATGGTAGCTTGACTTTTATGATTCCTCTTCAAACATTTACTATAACGGTTGCTTTTAATATGTTGACGTATCTAAATCAACATTTATACGAGTAGTTTCAGGTTATTAAAATGTATATATTATTATGAATATTGAAGGATAACAAAAAAAAAAAATGTGTGTAATACCTGTCTATTGGATTTAATATTTTTATAATTAAAATGTATTATTGTAATATTTAAATATTTAATTGTATACATAAAATGATGACTTGAGTCTTTAGTAGGTATTATCAAGATGTTTCAAGCTTTTACGAACAATAACTTTTGAATTAAAAATAATACAAGAAGAATCGTGTACTAAATTTTCAAGCATTAATAATCAAAATAATAACCTAACGTTTTTATCTAGAAAATAATGCAAAATGTATTAATTAAAAATATTTTTTAAATTTTTAAAGAACAAAAATTATCAAATTTACGTGTTTAAAAAAATAGTAAAAATCATACATAATATTATAGGTATTCTTGTACATTTTCATTAAATTATTTGGCCACATCGGAAGCATATCGAAAGAACAGCATGATCAGAATAGAAATCGTCGGACTTACGTAGGACACGGCGTAAAATGTATTAAGCAGTGTCCCTACGTGAATGCGGCTCGTGCGATGAGTGCGTGCGATTTCTATTGTGACCGGCGCCGTTCCACCGCGGTTCGATGCATCCGATGTGGAGAAATACAACTGTTTTGTTTTTTAGTCTCATTTGTCGCGTTCAAGTAAAACACAGCATTTTAAGTCTCAATAGTTATCATTATTTTATTTGTGAGGAAATATAACCAAATTAATATCAATAAAAAACTTTTAGTTTTTCACAATTACCATTAAAACAATAGATTCTGGTCAAAATTCTAGTTCGAAATTGTAATTCCTTTTATGTGTATATTTACAGCATCTAAACTCATTTAGTTATTTTTGACATTTTAGTTATCTACCGAAGTATAAAATAATATAATGGAGTAAAAAACTGTTTACCTACTTAATTAAAATATATTGGTTATTTTACTAGAATTCAGCTGTTTTCAAACAAGACGTAACATATTGTGATGTGTAATATTTTGACAGTTTGACATATTTTTAATGATATTTTATTCACCTTTAGAAGTCGTAATTGGGTAATGGGAAAATGTAGTAACAATTATCTATCAACATTTATGTCAATCATAAATTAAATTGATTTTCGCTCTATAAATATTCATAATTGTGACCCTTGTTCAATCATCACCATACATTTACTTGATGTGTTTTAATTATTTTCAGTTATTGGATCTTTGCTTAGAACTCCTGTGTGAATTAAAACAGGGACGAGATCTCTATAAATAAGACCAACAGCGGCTGATAACCATCAGTTCACCACAATATTGCAAACCATATCCACACTTGTCTTAACATTCATTCCATCAATGTATGTTTTTTTGTATATTAAACCATAAAGTTATAAGGATAGTAATTTAGTCCGATATTAAAAAATTGTATTTGATTGTAACTGTCGGTTTATTTATACTATCCAGAATTTTATTTAAACATTTTTTTTTGTTTTGGTGTCTTTAAGAACACAATGAAGATAAGTCTATACTTGAGTGTACTCCTCTTGGCATTAGTGATCCAAATGGCAACAGCTAATGCTAAAATTCAACTTCCACCCCAGCAATACTGTGGTTCGAGATTGGCAGACATCATGAAAATTATATGCAGGAACAAATACAATGGACCAGATAATAAAAGAAGTCCAATCGGTATGTTCATAATTTATACCCTAATACCACTTTAAAGTATTAACTAAACTAAGAATAATAATAGTACATAATTAAATTCAAAATAAAATTCTGAGGTAGGCAAGTTTAGTTCACTGAAGTCATTGTTGTTGATTCAAATTTTAAGTGTTCACAACTTAACAATTTATAATGCAAAATAATAATAGAATATAAGTTTTATTTTTAAATTATTATTTTCTTAGTGTAGGATTTTAACAATAATGGCTTAAATGTTACTATAAGCTGTAACAGAGAAAATACATGTTCTTATTTACTCTATTCAAAATCTAAACATTATTAAAAATAATAATACTTTTAACATTTATTAACAGATTCAGATGCATGGGATTACAAAGATGTTGAAGACTACAATGCATTTGGCTACCCATACTTACCTAAGAATGAAGCAATGTCATTTATGCCTTCACGTTTACTTCGCTTTACCAAAAGAAGTATCATCGATGAATGCTGCCACAGACCCTGTTATTTATCTGAACTAAAAACTTATTGTGCAAGTCAGTAATGATGGACTAAGTTTAAGTGTTTTTTAAACGCTGAATAAACTATTATTATATAAAAGTATTATACATATTTATTAAAATCCATTCCTCATTAGGCTCCATAGGGAGATGATTGTGCACAAAGCATATTGTATGAGAGGTTAAGCATATTTGCCATATTTCATATATAAATAATAAGTAGTAACGGTGTCTGACACTGAACAATTAGAAAGTATTTAAGGTTCATCTATTGCTTATCGACAAATGTCATCTGGATCAAGTACAACAAGGTCACAATGTAACTTGAATCTAGTGACGACTTTTAAATTTTGTGATCCTACAGTAGTCTGTGAGGTAGAAATCTTGTTTTAATCGATTGAAAAATTAAAATATTCTATATTAAATATTTAAAGTAGTTACCTAATTTTAAGAAAATAAGAAAAATAAATAGAATACGTACATAGGTACTCATTTGTAGACCATGTATCATATATACCTACCTTCCTTACCTATATCATATTAAAAAACAAATTAAATGTATGGAGCGGTGTATATACATATAGAATTCTATACACTCAGTTGTGTCTGACTTCTGAGTATATGAGTAAATGAGTGACCACGGGAGATTTTTAGCAACAAAATCTTGCCACACATACAAATACGTGTTCCAAACTAACCGTACCCCCTACAAACAGTTAACTATAGTTTGCCAGGCTTTAGAGCAATAAATAAAAAAAACTAAATGTATTAATGTAACTATTATGGTATTATAATATTAAGCTATAATGTTATCGTTAACTATTTAATTAAAATTATGTAATAATTATTCAAATTATATTTAATCAAGTACCTACCTACTAAATCATTTAACAAAAAATTTGATCAACTGTTACACTCATAATAAAAAACTTTTATATTTAGTTTTAATACACAAAATTGTAGAGTTGAGTCCAATTTTAAGTATCTTAATTTCAAATTAGAGGTAGGTACCTAACTGAATATCATTAAACAATTAATGCATCATTATAAGTTATAATTTTTAACCTTTATAAATTATAACAATAAATAGGTAGGTAGTTATTGAATAAAGATTTATATTTTAAGTTTTAATAAAAGCAATTGGATGATATTATGATTGAATATCAAAATAATTCCAAACAAGGCACTATTAATTGTATAGATTTTAAATTTTACTAAAACGCATAATAATTTTTATGGCATTATCCATGCTAAAAATGAATTTTCACAAAAAAATAAAAAAACAAATATTATAAAGCGTGACCCATCATTAAATAACGATAAACCTTATTTGTTACTAACCATAAACAATCTGAGTGCATAAAGTGAAGAGATAACTATGGTATGAGTACCTACTTCAGCTGAATATTTAGACACCTGGTGCTATTTCTTGTGGCACACTTAAATCAGAGCGGCAAATCAAAAAAGTATTGTACATTTTATCTTCTACATATTTTATTTTTAAATATCAGATATTTAATTTCAAGATTCAATGAATTTTGAGTCACGGAGGAGACAACTTTAGTACTAGTTGTAGGCCTAGTGGATTGGCGAGCGAATTAAGCAAAATTCAAAGCTTCCTAGTCTAAATATAAAATTATTTTATTACAATCTGATATAAGTTATATTATTTTCTATTTGATCGACTTCATTCTTTGGTGAGATTTCTCTAGATAAATTATTAGCTAAAGATTCTGTCAAAATGTCTGTGTAATCAGAGTTATTTTTAATGGCATGCGTATTGTACTGGCATTACAGCTTGGCACATTTAACTTATTTCAGTAGGTAACTGTAAGGTAGCAAATTAAATTTTTAAGGCTGGGTAAGCTTACTATTTTTGTTTTACTCTTAAGTTGATGTAAAAAAATTTCATTGAAATGTAAAATTAAAAAAACCTAATGACTGCAGTGATGAATCTAAAATTTCTTGTGATGGGTGCTATTTTGATAATAATATTCCTAAGGTGTGTGAACAACTTCGGCCTTCGAAGTAATAACAAATTTAACCTATTTTATATAGTTATATGATAGTGCAGTCTATAATTAATACATTTAGTTATACGTGAAAATTGATATCTAAATAATTTAAAATAAAATAAAATTCCCAATCCCCTCCCTAAATCTGCTATTGCTAAATAAATATGTATTGTTTTTGTTTGCAAAAACATCATTACATGTTATCGAACGTGGTTTAGGAACATGGTAAAAATAATTGCTGTTTTAATCTGCAGTAGGTATAGCGGTAATTAGTCAGGTATTTATCTGTGAGTAATTATTCTGATGTATTTTTTTATTACATATGTATGAGTTAAAATTAATTAATAATTATGACATTTTTAAACCAGAAAAACAGCTAAGTCAGGTATACTAGTACTTACTTATCTACCTACCTACCTATATATAAGAACATAAAGTAGCTTAACACTTATTTAGCTTTCAATAGGCACTTAAAATACATTTTTTAAACATATTAGATATTTAGATGCTATGTACAAAGCTGGACAAGTTCACAACTTTTTTTTTATAATAAATGCATTTGAGGTAGGTACATCTTATTCCGGGCTGGGCACTGAGCTAAAATGTAGTTTATCACACAACTCGGGAAATTAAAAAAATTATTGAAACGTACATATTATTGAACTATGAACGACATAATTTACTAAATTATATTGTGCTAAGGTATACCGGACCATATTTTAAATAATGTTTACTAGGTGGCACTTCAACATGACTTTCTACTATAGGTATTTAGTCATATAGAGAAACATAGGTGAAACCAACCGTTTAGTTTCAAAGCTTTTTTTTCAATGAGAGGCACTAATGACATATACCTACTTTGTATGTTAAAATCAGCGCATTTGAATTGCGTCTATAAATAATATTTTGCCCAAGTCGCGTTCGTAGTTTCATCACTGCACATCCGATTCGCATCTGCGGTTTTTGTACACGTCCGAGTTGCGTAGTTGCGTTCATCACGGGTTTTTCAGCGACTGAGAAAGTGAGAATAATGTTTATTGATAAGCTCGATTATCGATACCTTATCTGTTAATAGCACCTTACAAGTTACAATATTTATCGTTAGAAATTAATTTTGTTCTTTTTACTTGTTAGTCTGCACTCTTCGACATTCAATCATTTCACTTAGAATCAAACATAATATTTTTGATTTCAACTTTGCAACATTATAATGGGAAATCTAGAAATAGGTACCTACCTAATTCAAATGTTTGGTGAAAAAAATAAACAACTATGTTGTATTAATGGATATAGTGCACTTTGCTGAATTTCGCAAACTGACATTTAAGTTTTTAAACCAAGAGTTTATACATAGGTGTCGGTATTATCATTAATTATATTTAGAACAAGGTGGATAATATATAAATCCAACTTGATATAGACATTAAACATAATATTATAGTAAGCACTATGGTATTAGTGTATTACCTGAAAAATAAAAATGTTGTCTCGAAGTATAAAATATATACCTAATAATTATAACGAACTATTTACCTATATTATCTTAGTCCTGATTCGTGGTAGGTAGTGCCTAGTAAGTAATGACTAATGAACAATAATATTTAATATTACCTATTCGTAAGATGATACTCCCGATTATATATATATATATGTATGGACTATAATCAAATACTATAGTAGTATGATGATCTACCATAACATAAATAGTTGTAATTGCGAAGCTACTACCACAGATATTTATAATTTCATATTATGAATACATATATTATTATCTGTAACTTCTACACAATTTTTATTTCTTTCTGATGCCGGCACACGGCACAAGGCACTGATAACACTGATACATCGTATGATAACAGGAGGCATGTCGCACGTGAGCGGTGATTGTTTACTATTGCAGTAGCCAGTAGGTACTATAATTCCAGATCCTAGGTACGCTTCGATGTGTCGTTCAAACTATCAAACTCTTCAAAATCACATTCCCCCCCAAAATTCACTTTTAAACTTTAAAAATTCGATGACCCGATCGATTCAATGGGAGAGACTTTGCAAGAACGACAAACTAACGAATTAGAAGCATTGAAAGTAAGTTTTTAAGTTTGTAATGTTGCCATCTCCATTTAGACACAATAAAAATTAATATTTAAAAATGATTTTCATCGTGTCCAGTCGATTTTCAATGATCAGTTGACTGACAACAACGAGTGTATAGCTGGTGATATTTGGAAACCATTGGATATTACTATAACAGTATTGCCCGAAGGATTCACAAACTTGCAACAAAATAACATTCTAGTTGAACTGCATGTCAAGGCATTAGACAATTATCCTAATGAGTAAGTTATAACATCTTATTTAAAATAGTATCTTCTACTTCCTGTATTAGATTAATATATTTGCACTCAACTAAATAAAATAAAATAGTATAAATATTTTTCCCAATATTTAATTTTTAATTAAATATAAAAATAATTATATTTATTGCTTTTTGTTAATATTTTGTAAAATTGGTGACTCGTGTACTCAGCTTATATGAGTCAATTGCTGTGCTTTACGAGTCGTACAGAAGGTATTATAATATCATGAAGCATACAATAGAAGCTTACTCTTGGTCGATGGTTTCCTATCTGTTGATAGTAAACACTAAGCACAATTTTAAGAAATATAATATATTTATATATGTACATTTTATTATTGTGATACCGAGTACATGAGTCATGTTGGACCAGCTTCAATCAAATATAAATATGTTTACTTTTTAAAACTTAAATTTATGAACTTTATAAATATAAACAGTCATTGCACCTATTTTTTATCAGAAAGTTTTATCACTTCATTTCTTAACAATGAACAAAGCAGAGGGTCAGCATGTAAGAATGCACTCACTGAAAACACTTTCAGATTAATTCAAAACACATTTGAAAAAAAACTTAAAAATTACCATTTGTACTCAATTACATTTTGTTCTTTGTATGTTTAAACTTATTTTCTGCGCACGCTTTTAAACAATAGGTTTAATTTTTATCGCTATTGTGAGACCTTTTTAAACAAATTAACTACAATTATTTTATAAATAATATATTGATTTTTATTGCAGAATACCATTGATAAGTCTTAAAAATGCCAAGGGTATACCAGCAAACTATCTTATGCATTTAGAAAAACAACTAAATGAATTAGCTTCTAAAATAATAGGTGAAGTAATGGTATTTGAACTCGTTCAACAAGTTCAGGTAACTGAAGTGAAATAATTCATAAAATATTATAATTATGTATTATGTTTAATTATTTAAGTTAACTAATATATTTGTTAAAAAAATGTTTTTTTTTTCATTTAGAATTTTCTTTCTCTTTACAATAAACCCCAGTATGCTTCATTCTATGAAGAAATGATGTCAAGGAAAAAACAAAAAGAGTTTGAAGAAAGGGAAACTAAAAAGCAAGAAGTTGAATTGACTGTAATTATATTATTTTATCTATAGATATTTACTGTACGATTTGTATTGAAGCTATTGCAATTTTTTTTTTAAATGTTATTTAGAAACAATTGATTCACAATGAAATGTCTAAAAAAAGAGAAGCTCTTAAAGAAGAGTTACGGATGCATAAAAATAAAACAAGACATAACACTATTGAAACTGTATTAGACGAAGATGAAGACGATGAGTTAGATTTGAAGTAAGTAAAATAAGTATGAACACTTCTAAATATATACAAGTACCATAGATCTTATACTAATGGACGGAGTATCCCTCCTCCCCAGGACAGTCATGCTCGTCCATTAGTAATATTGATAATTACAAATATTATTGCAAATCTCTCATTTATATAATTTTAAAATAAATTATCGCATTTAAATTATTTTAACATATTTAAGGTTACAATTAAATTTTAAACAATCTAAAAAATACTTTTAGTTTCTCTTATACATTATTTATAATAAGTTAAAAATATTAAAAATCAGTTATTACTAATTATTAGTATCACAAAATAATTTTTTTTCATTATGAATATTAATTAATAATTCATTCATATATTGTCAAAAATTAATTCATTACTTTATCAATTTATTCATTTTACATAAATATATTTTATACATCAATATTACAATTTTAAACATGTCATACATTATAAAATTGGTTTTATTTAATTTAAGTTTAGTGTTTTAAAACATTTTATAAATTATTAGTAGTTGACAAGTTTATTGCATATTCAATCTGTATCAAAATCTAAACCATTATATTTTTTTTCAGAGAACTTTCGTGTTCATTAAATACCAATTCACCATTGAAAATAAATATTCAGCAAAAAGTAATGTAACTTTTTAGTAATTTATTTGTTTTATATTATTTCTGTTAGTTTACCTGAATGAATTTAAAATAACCTATGTTTTTACAATGATTAACTACAAAATATATAAAAAAAATAGTTAATTCATAATTCATAAAAATATTGTTTAATTTATTTTTAGGATCAAATAGATGAAAGCAATTGGAATGATAGCCATATTTTTGAGTATAATTTTACCTCATCCCAATCCAGACTCGATAAGGAATTTGTTATTTTGGATTGGCTTGGTAAAGGAGCATTTGGAGATGTCCTTAAGGTTTGAAAATGTTGCTAATTTTCATTTACTCAATTAATCTTAGTTAGATATTATCGTGTATAATTTGTAGTAATTGCACATTTTATTATTTGAACCAATTAAAGCTATTTAATCTTCAGTAGGTCTGAAAATTCAGAATACTTATTTAGTGGTGCAGGGTAAAAATTTCTCTTGATTAAACATAATATTATTTTCTTTAAATTTAGTCATATTAGAAAAAAAATGTATTGTATGTATAAAAAAATATACAAAATTTAATTTAATAATATTTTAACAGTTAAAAATTATAATTTATCATATCATTTTACAATCTTATTTAATATTAAAATATAAATGGAAGCTAAATAATATCCTATCTCTCATAACACCACCCAAAATAATATTCAAACGTGGTTTAACATTAGTGGGCACAATATTTTACCTAATCAACATTCTAAAAGTTAACCTAAATTCAGTGTTTTAAAACAGAAATTTGATGAAAAATAAATTAATATTATAATGATAAGCAGTCCAAAACTTTTTGATTAAATATTATATGTATTTATGTGCAAAGTTTATAAATTGATTTTATATATAAATAGGTAAAAAATAAACTAGATGACTGTTTATATGCTATCAAATGTATTGAATTAAATGAGAAGAATAAAAACCTCAATAGAAAAATCACTAGAGAAGTAAAACTTTTATCACGCCTGAATCATGAAAATGTTGTCAGATATTTCAATTCTTGGATAGAAGCAGCTAAAGTCAGTCAAGAAGGCACACCTCAAAAAAATGTTAGTAAATATCATACCTACAACATTGATAATATTATTAGTATAGTTTACATCTAAATTATGACTAATTAGAAATTGTATTTATTTTTTCATGTGAAAAACTAAATGCATATTTTGATCAGTGAAATATTTTTTTTGAAACTAAATTTTACAGCTGTCAAATTATTTAAATAGTGGCTTATAATTAGTACTTGGCATGAATAGCAAAGTACTGAAGATTTTCATAATTTTGCTAAATATTTGAAAAAAAGGCAAAATAAAATGGGAATTAATTATAATTTTTAATTTTTATTAATTATTTTAAAATTATATAATAATATTTTTATTTTTATTTTTATTATTTATTAACTTTTTTATTTAGGAATTTTTAATTTGAAAACTCATGTTTCCAATAAATAATATTATTGTGTACAAAACATATTATTTAAATAAAATTTTGTTTTTTTTTTTAGAAAAAAAATAAAACTTCTGACATATGGCCTTTGAAAGACATCAGCTGCGGTTGGAGACTTTCAAATTTAGCAGAAGAAATTAATAGTGAGAGTAGTTCTGATGAAGATGATGATTGGATAGCATTTGTGTAAATATTAATTAAGTTAACCATAATATGTCATATAACCTAACCATTAAACCATTTTGAATATAGTTTTTTTTCTGAAGATGTTATTAACTGTTAATTATTTATTACTCATAATTATATTATTGTTATTTAGTCATCAGTCTGATTCAGGAAAAGTGAATTTGAATTCTTCAGAAAATACAACTTATGACAGCTCAAGTCAAGGGATTAATAATGAAAATGAAGATATAATCGATAAAGTTGATCAGTTTATGTATATTCAAATGGAGTTTTGTGAAAAAAGCACACTTCGGTATTAAATATAAATATTTACAATCATATATTTGAAATACATTTTTTAATTAAACAATTTGATGAAAATTGTCCAATTGTGTAACCTTTTAATGTTTTATTTTGTTTAGTAATGCAGTTGATAATGGTCTATACAAAGAACCCAAAAGAGTATGGAGATTATTAAGGGAAATTGTTGAGGGGCTTTCATATATTCATCAACAGGGAATAATTCATAGAGATTTAAAACCCGTTAATATATTCATTGATTCCGAAGACCATGTTAAAATCGGAGATTTCGGTTTAGCTACAACTATAATTCAAAGGTATCATTATTATTTACTATAAATCCAACAATAATAATGTAATATAGTTGTAATAATTGTATTTAAATGGGTTTTAAAGACACATCCCTGAAGTGGATTCAACAAATATTCAAGATATTTTTGTTGATACCTCACAAACTGGCAATATTGGCACAGCTTTGTATGTTGCACCTGAGCTTAATATTTTAGGTCCTAAAGCTGTATACAATGAAGTAAGTTTTAATAATATACATTTATAGATGCCTCAATAATTATTATATTCATAGATAAAGATCTTTATATTTATTTTGGCATTTATTTTTTTATTTAAACTTGATAAATTAGTACTATGTTCGACTGTCTTAAAATTTTATTTCCAATAAGTTTTTTTTGATAATTATCTCATTAATGTTCATTAAAATGTATTCATGAGAATAATCTTATGCCTGAGATGCATAACGATCCAAAACCATTCTTCAAACTTTTTATGCTTACTAAAAACAACAATTTCTTCAATTTGAATATTTTAATAATTTTTTTTTTGTTCAAAGCTGTCATTATAATATTTTAATTTGTTATTCTGTAGAAAGTGTTACTTAATAAGTCTATTTTTATACTACTTAAAGATCACTTAGTTGGGACTTGGATGCTATTAAAAATATTTTAGGACTGAGATAAAAAATTTGAGACTAACATATTATAATGAGTGAACTTAGATTTGATTGTAAGCCTACATGATTTAAAATCTGTATACTTGGATCATAATATAATTTGCTTATAACAACTAAAAATATTACTGGTTAAATTTTGGATAGAAAGGTATCAAAAGCTTACTTTAACAAAAAAATAGACTTGAATTGTTATGACTCTAAGGTACGAAACTATTTAAAAACATTATATAATTTTCGTGATTTAATAATATAATTTTAAACATACAATGTAATAAAAAATTCTAATTTATTATAAATTATTCTTACAGAAAGTTGATATCTATAGTTTAGGCATAATTTTTTTTGAAATGTGTCACAAACAATTTTCAACAGACATGGAAAGGATAAAAGTGTTGACTGATTTGAGACTGTATGAATGTATCTTACCAACAGAATATTTGAAATTTGGGGACCCTGCTCAAAAACATATTATTAAGTATGATAAATAGTTATAATTGATAGTTAATATTTCATATTGTAAAGGGCGTGTATACTAATTTGTTCTAATTATAATGGCTAGGTGGTTATTAAATCATGATCCATGTAAACGGCCTAATTCAACAGACATATTACAAAGTCAATATATACCACCTCCTAAATTGAAAGATACAGAATTACATGAAATGGTCAGAAATACTCTTTCCAACTCAAAAAGTAAAAACTATAAGCATCTTATTGATTCATGTTTTAACCAAGTAAATATACAATTTTAATTATTATTTATAGTAATTGTTTTATAATGAAAACATTGAAAACCCAACAAGAGTTTAAAAAACTGTTGGTTATTGATGTAGCTAAAATATACAAATTTTTAGGAAGCTTAAAACTGACAGTTATTGTGCATATATAGATATAGAATTTGCATTTGTAAATATAGCTGACTATCATTGTACCTTTAGTCTATAGTGAATTTTCATTTATAAATATATAAGTTAGAGTAACAGATCATCTTTTTATTTTCTTATTATTTAAAACAAAATCTTTCAAATAAATTTTCTTAAATAATGTCTGATTGTCTTTAAATATAAATTCATTATTTCTAATATTTAATTATGTATTATCTTACAGAAAGTAACTACTGTGGAGGATATAACATTTACTATGACAGCTGGAAAAAATGTACTGCATCATGGTCGATTAGATAAGATTATTGATTTAGTAAAAGAAATATTTCAGCTTCACGGAGGGGTTTGGTTGTGTACTCCATTGTTAATGCCAGCATTGAATTCCATGATCAATGAAAATACTGTTACCATGATGGCTAGGTGGGGTGGGCTAACATGTATACCTCACAACCTTAGAATTCCATTTGCCAGGTTCTTAGCACACAATCCTTCAATTTCTAATCTGAAACGGTACTCAATTGATAGAGTTTACAGACAAAGAAGGGTTTATGGAGTTCATCCTCGTGAACTCTATGAGGCTGCTTTTGATATTATAAGTACATCACAAGGTTGGTTACCAAAAAATAATTCTATAAACAGTTTAATTGTTTTGTTAATTTGTTCAAGGTGATCTAATAGCTGAAGCAGAATTATTGTCAATTGCAGCAGAAATATTTAGTAAACTTAAAGATTTTAATCTTAATAACTGTATAATTCGTCTGAATCATATGTCATTGGTTCAAGGGATATTAATGTATTCTGGAATAGAAAGGGCTCGTCATTTAGAAATTTGTAGTTATTTTGCAAGATTCAGAGTAAACAATATTTATATTATTCTACCAATATTTAAATGTTATTATGGTTTTACTCATATGATTTACAGCAAAATGATTTGACCCCAGAACAAATTGAAGAGTTAGAACTTTTGGGATTTGCTAATCATCAAATTAATATAGCAATGAATTTTTTCGCAATGGAACATACGTTGGCTGATATGATTGAAATATGTCGTAAGATAACAGTGCGCAAATCAAAATGTGGAATTTTCTCACGGGAAGGTCTGCATCATTTGGAAACGGTCATTAAACATATTGAATCATTAAATATCAAAGTAAATAAATAAATAAAATAACTTGTGTATATATAATTAATTTAAACTTTATTTTAGTTTTCAGTTCTTATTGTACCTGGCTTAATGAACATCACTCAATTTTATTCAGGATTAATATTTGAGATAGTCTATTACAACAAAAGTAAAAAGAATGTTGCAGAATATGATGTTCTCGCAGCTGGTGGTTGCTATGATAAGCTAATATCTTCATTTAGGTAATTTTTACTTAATATTTAAAAAAAAATACTAACTCATTTTTGCATACCTGAAGGAGGAATTTAGATATGCCCAATGATATAAAGCAAACAGCGATAGGTATTAGTTTTTCATTGGATAAACTGGCTGCATTGTTTCAAACGGAGTCATCAGGAATAGATGTAATATTATGTTCGTCAAATAGCAGTAAAACAATGACTGAAGAAAAATTAAATGTTGCCAAAGACTTATGGGCAATGGGAATTAAAACACTAGTCTTGGATGTAGTACAGGTAGAATGTAAAATTAATTTAATTTAAATATTAACTACCCACAGATCAGAAGTTGAAATTGTATTTAAATTTAAGAATACATTTATAATAATGACCTAAGCTTTCATATTTTTTCTGTATATATACATGTGATAAAAGCTCTTATTCAACCATGTTTGAAGGGAGAGAAGAGGTACTTATTGCAGTTAATAATTCAATTAATACTAAAATTGTAAATGTCAGTTTACCAGACATTGAAAGTATATTTATTCTTATAAAATGGAGACTTGAACAAATCATTATTGATTGTATTTATTTTCCATAACATACTTAAGAAGAACTATTTTTAAAGTATTTTTTTCAGTAAAATGTTAATAAATATTCATCCCCATGACCTCATACCAATTTTATATTGCTCTTTGATTTTAATCCACCTTCTGCAAATTTTACCCAACCTGAATGTATTTCTTTATATTCCTAATTAATTGTTATCTAAATGTAACACAATCAAAAATGTTCATAGTAAACATTTCGATTACAGTATTAAATTTAAATTATGTAAATGTGACCAGGAATTTCGATTTTAAAGTAGGTAGATATGCCACAGCTCCTTTCCCAATAAATATACATTACTAACATTAAGATTATAACTCCTTAAATTTTAAATACAAAATATATGATCAAAGGTGATTAACCAATTCAGTATAAGCTCAATTAATTGCTTTAATGAATTTGGTAACATAAACTTGAAAGAAACTTCTAAGGGATTCTCTTCTCTCCTGGTTATTCTATCTAATATAATCTATTCTGTACAATTTAAAAACTAAATTGTTCATAATTTAGTTACTTCAATAGTCCCTCAAGGTGACCAATTATAACCATTACTTATTCTGCTATTTATTAAAAATATCACATAAACATTAAAATACTCAAAAATCTTACTATTTGCAGCCGATACCCAAGCATCTAAATATATATATAAAATTTAAGCAATGTTAGAGACTTATAAACTGATATAAATAATTATTAGTTAAATTGAAAAAATATATTAGAAAATAAAATAAGTTACTGTCAAAATTTCAAATTTACAGTTGGCTTTTAAGCACAAATCTTTAAAATAAGATTGTTTTTGCTATCATTAATTATGTAAATTTGTCAAGAATTAACTATTATATTATGTTTAAATGAAAGATACTCATCTTACTTTATTAATAATTTCTATAGACTCTGGAACAAATTCAAGATTATTGCACGGAATTATATGTGACAAATATTGTCATGTTGAAAGAATCAAAATCAGTAATATTAAGACAGTTAATGGAAGATAAGTTAGTAAAATAATCGAAAATTGTTAACATATTTACTGTAACATAAATTTTAGATTTCAGGATAAGATAATGACTGTTACTGAATTTATAGAATCTATGCGACGTAAAAGAAGACAAAATAGTTTAACAACTATCATACCTCAAACTAATAATATTGTTAAAAATGAACCTCGTGCCACTAATGAAAACCAATATATAAACATAATGTTTTTAACTGAAGAAAAGCTAGTCACTACTGTCAAACGTCGTTATGAGAGTCAGGTACCTAATACTATTTCCTATACCAAGTATCTTATTAATAATATTTTTCTATAGCTACTAAAAAATTATTCATGTCACTTAATTAATATAGATTTCAAATGCTGTTTCAAAAACTTTACAAAAGTTATCTTCAAAAATACGCGTTGAAATACTAGTACTTAATGTTGATGCTGAACTAATTAAAGCATTAGGGGCATTGATGGACTTAGAAACTATAGAAAGTGACATATCTATTTTAATTAAAAGGTACAACATATATTTAATTAAGTTAAAATTTTTAATGCATGTAATGAATTATTGTTTTTCAGATTTTCACACCATAAAAAAGATTTGAATAAAGTATTCAATTATCTAATGAACATTAAACATAAAAGTAATGATACTGTGTTTGTGTTTTATACATTAAGAGGGAACATATTTAAGTTACTGATCTGTTAAACATTTACTAAAACAAATCAACAAATTATTTGTTGAATTATTTTTGTATAAAATAATTATTGTGTATTTGTATTGAAAATAATTTATATTTTTGAAAATATTAATAACTGGAAACAGTTTTTAAATATTGAATTTCCTATTTTGTTTTATATTATTTCTATTAGTTATCAATCTTGGAGCTAGTACCCGAATTTAGGACTATTCTTCCCAGTATATTTTTAATCTTCTACTGGGAAATTCTTTAAACAAAACACTCATTATTTCTAAAAGTTAAGATGGTTAGAGAGTGTCTTACCAACAATGTGTGGTTACCTCTGTGTGGTTGTGCCACTCCACTCCACTCATCTACACTTTCATACTTTGAATGTATTACTAATAATTAACTACTGGTTAAAAATTTAAATTGTTATAAATTTATTTATTTATTTATTCATTCAAAACAATTACAATTAAATAATTACACTAAAATACATTAATAATAGCTGATACGTATACCAACCGTATTCCGGATAACCAACTAACATAATCAGTATACATTTTCAATAATTTTTATGGTGGACTAAATAATTTTTAAATGAACATAATTGTTCTTGTTTATACATGTTAGGTTTTTATTTGATGATTAATTTATGATTTATATATTATTATGATTCATAGAACTTCCATAAACAATTAAAATGCTATACAATAATACCTATAAGTAGTATATCATACATAAATATTATTCACTATTATAAAAATTAAATTAAATATGGTTGACGTTTAATTAATATAAATTATTATGTTGGTTGCTTTATAAATGGCCAGGGAACAACCATATTTTCAGTTTTTTTATACATTGCATCTTCACCTCAATTAAAACAAGGAAGTATATAATATACACATAAGTACCTATTAAATGTAATAGTATGTACTATTAATAAATATAGGTACCTATATACAAAAGTCATATTACCTTATTATTCAAGAGCTTAATTTTTTTCTGTGAATATTTGTATACTAAATAAAATCACTTAACTGTGATTTTTAAAAGAGATTAATTATCAATAAATTGCTTGTCTAAATATTTAAAATGAGAAAAGTGATTTGTATTCTGTTTAGTTCATTTTAGATCTTGGAAATCATTATAATTATTTTTTTTTAAAAACAGTGGCATAAAAAACATATTATATTGAAAAAAAATAGTTTTTGTACCACTGTTTTTTTCCAAATGTTATTATTCTCTAGTGTCAATATGAACTCAATGGGTTAAACACATTAACTTGATACCTACCTACCCATAAAATTCAAATTTGTGCATTTATATAGGTATGTAACTTTTAAATACCTAGGTAATTGTAATTATGAATGTACTAGTTAACCTATATTTTATCTTCTAAGTTCAAACATTAAAAAAAAGTCTTTTGTCTATGTTTGACTTTTTAGAAATTCAAATTATATAATTGCTATTAACTTTTGCATTTTGTAGTAATTTCATCTAATCCAGCTTCTTTCAATGCAAATTTTGATGTTCGCGAAGTTATAAAGTAGCAAGTCTTTAAAAGGATGATGACTGTTATATACCAGCAACTTTTATCATATTATTACACATGTTTTCTAGATATTTAGTTCAATTATTCAATTATTTATAGTATAGGACCTACTTACTTCCCTGTAATATTTTATTACTTTAAATCTTAAGTAGCTTTGTTCGAGTTAAACTTTCCTACTGTTAAAGTAACAAGAAAATGTAAAATGGTTTAATAATCTCTATTTGTATAAAGTATAAGCTACTTATAGCTACTTAGTACTCATACTTGTAATTTGTATAGTTATATCATATGAGTGCTTGCCAATATTATATAGATGCTATTATTTTATTTTATTATATAGTGCCATTCAGACATTGAGTATAAGAAGTATCTTAACTCGAACGAAATACCTATTACCTATCATGCAATTCAGTATCTACCTACTATTATAGGCACATTAATATCTAAAAAAAACATTAATAGTTATGACAACGAGTAATAATATATTTCAAATTTATATCTTATCATAATATAAATGTATTTTTAAATTTCACTCATAAAAAAAATACAATTTACAATAGTATTATAAAACTAATAAACACAAATATATTAAATTATTAAAATGCAAACAACGAGGAATGCGTGACTTTTAATAAAACTCATCTGAAACAGATTTTCTTACTGGTAAATAGGTAATAGGTTTGTGAATAAATGGCCTAAAATTAGACTAAATATTTTGGTTATTTGTTAAGAAAATAATAATATAGTTAAGTACGTGATAGCAAGAAACGTAATACCTATCAGTAGTTAATATTTTTTGAATCAAGATAAAATAAATAATATTATGGATAGAAAAATGGTTTTTTAGTTAAATAATAAATATAAAATTAAGTCAAAATTGTAATGGGTAGGTACTTCAAAGTGAAAGATGAATTTGTCTTTTGACAAAAGGTACTTACTCTCTTTGATGTGCATTAGGTGTCATGCGGGTCACTAATGGATGACGAATGTGTATAATTTGAATTCAATGTTGTAAAATCATTGTAGTTAATTATACGAAAAACGATTCTGAGCGAAGACGGACTATCGGCCTATACCTATTAGGCACTAAGTTTATTTTATGATATTTTATGGTATGAAAATATTTATTTATTTTCTATTAGTTAGGTATACATTACCTAGATTGAATTAAGTTTTGCAGAAAACATTTAATCTGAAAATGTTATTGTGTATTTGTGTATATAAAATAAAATAATATAAGTACTTTAAAAGTTTTAAGTAAACAACCACAAATAATATTTTTAAATAACAACAAATTTATATCAACTATTTAACAGTTATTCTAAGTTTAAATATCTAATTTTTTCCGAATTAGAACTTAAAATATCTATTAAAAAATTGTGTGAACATATTTTAAATATTTTTTGGTTAGGATAGTATTAAAAACTTATGACAAACATTATTTTAAATGTTTAGCTATAGACACCTACAAGATAATTTGAAAAATCAATTATCAAAAATATTTAATTGAATAAATGCCTACTTTAAAAAATCGAAAAATTTTCATGGTTCCAAATAGTTCAAAAATATTTACCATGCATGGAAAATTGGCATTTAAACATTTTTTGAAAATTAAGTAAATAAGCACGTATCCATCTATATTCTCCGGGTGTCTGTTTTTAAATAATGTACAATGTACCTACAACAAAATCCGTTAAAAAAAAATTGATAGAAAATAATATAAAAAATTACAGTTTTTGCCTGGTCATAGATTTTCAGTGAAATTATGATTGATTTTACAATGATAATAGCTTTTCAAATTGTTTGTGTGTGTTGTCTTCTTTTGGGACAATAAAAATCCTTCGATTTTCAAATTTTAGGGTGGTGTCTGGTGGATAACTTTAAAAGTTATCAAAAGTAAAACATTTCCAGTAGGTACTTCTCAATATAAAAACAAAAACCAAAATTGAGGAAAAACAAAAACTTCTACCCAAAATAATTTTTTGACAAAATTGATATTGTATTTTTAGTGTAATTCAAACACGAACTACTGTAAATACTTGAAATTTTTACCGAATTTTCTGTATATGATG
>PVMI01056638.1:0-11657 GCA_008528875.1 Aulacorthum solani | reverse complement strand
ACAAAATTATTGATTGTTTTTTGAGTAAACCTTAAAGATAATTATAACATATCTGTATAATATTATACCTAATATTATTATATTATGATAGGTTAGGTTAGGTTATGTTTAATAATATACCTTGGGTTGTGTTCTATATTATTAATTACATTCTTTGGTTTAACTCGGGTTTGACTTTGTAATGTTTTTAATTTACGTTCACCTAAACCACTATAATATGCCAATCTAGTTGTAGGTACCTATCTAATTATTTGAATCTTATTCTGATAAGCTGGAATAAATTTAATTTTTCATCTGTTTTCTTGATTAATTAAAGTTTCTTATTTTAGGTTAAGGTTAGGTGAATCCAGTAAAGGTTTTCATTTATTATTTCAATGCATAAATGTATTCATAAAAACAAATAATTTTATCAAACTAGCCCCTTATTAACGTTTGTATTTTTCTCGTAGACTGCAGTATAGCAGACTTATTATTTTTAATTAAACCAAAATAATTGAATAAAAAATATATTCAGTGCAGAATGACTAAAAAAGTGAAACATTTTATCTCAATTTTATTTTAGAATACATGCGCTGTATGTTATAAATACGATTATTTGATCGTAACAAATAATCTAATTTTTGACAGTATTTAAGTGAAAATGTAAGACTGGCATAATTAATAGCTATAATATGTTTGGCCAATTTACGCGAATTTCCATATTTTAGGTAGCCTTGTTACTATTTATAACTCGTATAGTTATAGTTTAAATTGTTTAACTGTTATTTATACATTGGATTTAAAATAAATAATCTATGATAATCTATGTAAAAACTTCTTGGGTGCATATTAAAATTTTGGGTTTTGGTTGTGCTAAATTTAATAATAATTAGTAATTGGTAAATCATAACATATTCAATAATTTTACATCGTATAAAATCCACACAGTAAATATTTAATAGTATCTAAGTACATCGCAGTCAGATTAAAATAATGTATGTATATTTTTTTAATTCTTAAATTTTAGTTGGAACCTTGTCTTGTGTGGTATTTAGTATTTACAAAAACTTTTTTTGTCTCATATAGTCATATCGTCTCATACTGTCGAATGTTTATCTACCAAAATATCAAGATTTTTGTATATTCAAAATCAAATGTGCCATTATCATGGTTTTCATATTTTATTTTATAATTTACCTACCTATTTTTATTTTATTTCTTCGAAAAAATAGAACCAGTAAGCTATAAAAGCTGATATTAATCTAATTAATGATGACGAAATATTAAGTAGGTAGTACGAATACATGACAATAGTGATAATGACGAGTATATAATTCAAAAGGTAGGTTATAGGTTTTTTGGAATAGGAATATGTGCAATGGGCGGCGATGGGCACTAGAGCAATATATTTTTAAAATATAATAACAGAGAAGCATAGCTGTACAATATTTTACTATATATATAGTTAGTTATATAGGCAAGTAGTCGATTGTTGTAAAGGTCGATTTTAATTTAATTTAAAAACCTATAAAACAAATAGCTTTTGGTTCTATAGCTTAATGAAGATTACAGCGGATTACAAATACTCATCGGCTCTTAAGTCAAATATTTAATAAATTCGATTACTAAAATCAACTATTTACCATGGTGCCTACTTATCTAGAATCCATATTGAAATTATCATTCATCTTCAAAATAAATGTAGAGATTATGGGGAAATTTATAGTGTTGAGAATTTAAGTTTGGTCATTTTATTTCCTATTTAACAGTTCTTGGAACATTATATTCGATTTCTAGATATTTAACGTAAGCACCTATCAGAAAATTCAATATTTTGGTTAGGTTAGGTATACCTTTATATTATAATACTGATATAGCGATACTAAGTTTTATGTAACCTAACCTTTGTCTCGTTTTCAACATTTATTTTAGTATAGGTACATATTCTTTTTAGTCATTTAGATATTCTGGGTAAAAGTTAATATACCTTCAAGTTGTGTACTTGTGTAAGTCCATTAACGAAGTATAAAAATTGAATAAATAATTATTTATATTCTTATTACAATATGAAATTTAAAACAAATTATGAATTTTATGTATGCATATTATGGAGTTATGTGTATGTATTTTATTTTTAAAACAATATTTAATACAAATATAAACATGCAATTGTAAGTACATTTAGTAAAATAATATCATGGGTAATGAATAAAACAAATACAATTAAACTTAAAACCAATTAATATTAATGACGATATACTGTGGTATATTAGTTTATGACAAGTGGTTGGTAGCTCATTAAAAACGTTCTGTATAGTAAATTGTTTCATTGCGTTATAAAACGAATAAAGAGGCTATTTGACGTTTGCTCCTTCATTGAACACGCACAAAGACTTTGGTTGTAAAATATAACTGTTAAATATTCGGCCTATTTAGTGCGATGATTCTTGTTGAATATGAATAGAATAAAGTGTTGGATATTGAATATAGTTTAAAATGTTTAAATTCAACTTGTTTAAGGTTTCTTTTCATTAAATGTATAGATTAAAAACTGCTGTTATTTTCATTATGTTGGCTTATATCAATCATTGATACCTAATTGTGTTTAATTATAGTATCATTTGAAAAAAAATGTATAGTGCTTTTATGATAGGAATTAGAAACACTATTTACTTTGCTCGTATCGTCACAAGATTTAAGAAAGTTGTGTATTATTAATTTAATAACTTAGAACGTGATAAGATTGAATTGGAAACATGATTCTAAACCAAATTTTACTTACCCAATAATAATCATAACTTCTCTGCCGTTAAATAATCATCGAAATTATCTGTGATATTCTTTTACGTGACACTTATTAGTATATTTTAATAATTTAATTGTTATTTATTTATAGAATTTATAATAGTTTGCGGAAAATGTGATTTTTAGTAGTTATTAGAACGAATTTGACAGTTTCGCGCCCATGAAATTTAATTTCTGCATTCCCGAACGGCGTAGGTTTTGTAAACATTTAGATCATGCTTTAAAAGCCATATGTTACAGTGTAAATGGTTGTTATATGCGTTGATAATTAGTATTTTTATTTTGGCACACTTCCATACTGTTTTGTGACTGAATGGTGCACACAACCACACAGGTATACATCAGTAATTTACATAATACTACATTACTACAACTTACTATTTCGTATTGTATTATAGCATTTAGCTTTAATTTATTCAGCTCCCGAGGTGATATGCGTACATACCGTAAATTATGTGTTGTAGGTACTGTGTTTCTTTCGCTCGAAAACTCGTCCCATTGATATGCATCAATGATGTTTTATCCTTTCCATTTTGATTGGGCGTCACCTAACTAGGTACGGTGCTGGTAATGTGTGATGCGATTTGTAATATTATAATAATAAAACATAATCGTTAGGTATTGCAGTAAGTCATTAACGAAATTAAAAACTACCTACCATAATATTATATGTTTTTACTTTTTAAGTAAAACACGAACAATATGTTTAGACGTGGTAAAAAAAAAGTGAAACGTGTTTATTTCAGATATCTCCCATATACCTTTGTAAAACAAACTTTTTTTTATCAAAGACTATTGCCGTACTTCGTAGTTTAAGTGTGAAAAATCTATGTTAGGTATTCCCAAGCATTTAATATAGTCTTTCGAATTCGTTAGAAATGTTGATATAAACATTACTTTGCCCTCAACTTCTGTTCAGAAGGTACTTCAATAGATTATCTTTCACAGTTTCTTGATGTACAAAATGACTTGCTTCTATTGTGATTGATGTTTAATCTTTATTTTCTTAGCTTGTTCAAACTATATACATTACGGTACGTCAGTACTCTCCTACCATGCTGTATACATATTACCTACCACATAAAGGTATAGATACCATTATAATAAAAAAAACATTATCACGGTCCGCCGATGTATATAATGTTACGCTTGCACGGTTCGTTGTTGGGGACATTCCAAGGTCTTCTTGGGAAGTTTGGGGTCGGCTGTGTATAATACAACGACCTAACATAAAACAAAACAATATATATTATGCTATTTATTTTGATCTACCCATATAATAATATAATGATACATAATATAAAAATAAACGATATTATATCTAAATTTTCAAATAAACATTTTAAATTGTTTAACAATAATTCAAGAAAAATAAAAAAGGAGAAAATCAATTATACTCATACCTAATATTGGCATTATGAAATAATTACAAGGGAGATTATTTACACCGTTGGTAGTTGGTATTCATATTTCATAATATTTAAGTAAGTACATAGGTATTTATTATCATTTTAAGCACCCATTATTAGAATTAACGAATTCTTACCAAGTTTGTTATTTTTATTTTAAACGCGTGTAACTTAAAAGAAATATTTTGGGGAAAATCAATCGTAATAAATTATTGCTTATTCTATTGACTATTACCTAATTTTTATACACAAATTAACAAACATATTTTTAAGATTATAAGCGAATGATAAATTCTGAAAATTAAATAATAAACGAATGTAATGAAAACAAGAACTACAATCTACCTATGCGTCCTTCAAAAATGTTTTTTAAATATTTATTATTTATTGATTATTTGGTATCGGAATTAACTATACAAACACTATAAATTTCCTAATAATTTATAATTACGTCTACCAATATACTATATACTCGAACATGTTCTAGAGACAAACCTTGACAATTTGGGTTAAAAGGACCTTAGTGGGGGAACCGTAATTAGTTACGTATTATGTAAACGTATTTTATAGTTATTAATAATCAACTAGGTACCTACTACCTATCTAATTTAATGTAAATACTAATACTAATAAAAAAAAAATGATTAATATTCCATTTTACAATTGTATTATTTATAAAATGTACAAAATGAAAGTAAACTATGCTCTGTACACTGTACACTGTACGTACCTACAAATGATTTTTGTATTTTGTGGATTGTGCATGTACTACTTTCTAATACATCTAGATGATACTATAAACATTGTTATTATGTTTCATTTTACCACAGAAAATGTTCTTAAAAATAATTAATATTATGTTATGGTTTATTTTGTATATGTTTTATCATAGTATTCACGTTTTTGCTAACATATATTTTACGATTTAGGTAGATACCTACACTGGCTACACTAATTGGTCACACATAATTATAGTTTTTCTTTTAAATATTTTATATGAGAAAAATTAAGTGTCATACTAAACCGAGTACACACAGTAACACAATATCAAGTTTTAATAATGTATGTAAAAAAAAATGTTTCAATAAATGTATAATACAATCATAATATCACCTCTTGTTCAAGTATATAATAATAAGCAAAATTATTTCATTATGTAATTAATGATTCAACATACCTAATTTAATGTTATAAAATGTTTCAACTGTTTTTATTTTGTCATTTAACATTTAACTTTTCTCTCTTTATGTATATTACCTCTATTATGTGTTCCTTTAATAAGTTTGAAATATTGATTGTGAGTTTTTTTAATGACATTGGTATCCGTTAGTTTTTTAATTTGTTGACTTTCCTCAGGCCCATAAATAATTTGATTTTATATAAGTAGGTAGTTGAGATGCATTTAGGATTGGTATTTGCTTGTGTATACCTATTGTTAAGTACCTATCAATTGTTGTGAGTAATTTTAAATCGTGGTCTCTATTGTTGAGGCCTATAGTCTGAAAAATTAGGTCGGTGAAAAATAGAGCCAATAATTTTTTTTGGGTTCTAGCCATATAAAAACACAAATTGGAATCATAGTGCTAAAATCTCCATAATCGAGTAGTCTAATCTATTTCTGGTACTAGAAATCTGGCAAAGTAAATATTTTATGACATTTTGGTTTTAAAGTATACATTAACTCAACCTCAACAACTAAAGCTACTAAATGTTAGGTGTAAACTATTGTTTTTAATGAATATCATTCCAATGACTGTTCAGTTTCTAAATTTATTAAATTATTCTTTATTTAAACAATATATTTTGGTGTTATTCCCAAATTATAAAAAAATATAAATCATTTATATTTTCAGTGATTTTATTTGTTGTTAAGAATCATAATTTAAAAAAATAATCTATGTGTGTAAGTATTCAATGTTGACTTTTTGGCTGTTGAAATTGTTAAGACTACAAAACTAGGGGCAAAAGCATATTATGCATTTGTGTCTAATATTATATTAAGTGAATTTTAGTTATAATTTAATTGTTCAAATACAATTCATGACAATATTGTAATATTTTAACATTGTAGTTTCATATAAAAGACAATTAAATTAATAAAGAGTTGTCATGGTTAAGCTGTAAAAATAAAAATGTAGAGGAAGTGACGCACCTGTTAACAACCAAATGGGATTGTTCACTTGTATAGGCAGTGTTTGCAGACAGTGTAGTTCCTGCTTGCCCCTCTGTGTTCTACATAAATATGTATTATTCTGTGCAACAACAATAACAAAAAAAACGAGGATTCTACCTGCTTAATACACCAGTTATTATATTCTAGTTCAGTATTGAACAAATAATTTTTATTTCTAAACATATTCTGGCAATAAATTATTCTTCCAGCTGTAGGAGGAAGGCATGGGCGTATTCAGCTCATTTTAAGGGGGGGGGGTGAAAAATTGATTCATTGATTAAAACTATTATTAACAATAATTACCTTAGGTAGGTAGTAGGTACATTTTTAAAATGTAACACAATATATAAAATAATTTTAGAACTTTTAATATGAAGTTATGTATAGCTATAGGTATTTGTATTATTTTGTATATTAAGTGTTTTTTTAAAAATTAGAAGCTATTAATGATGTTTGTGTTTTTAATTTTTCTATGTTGAAATTATGAATTTTACCTACATCATATTTTACATTATTATAATCTATTATATAAGCTATATCAAAAATATCAACTAATTTAAAATAGTGGAATAATGTATGTTATACAACCTGAGCATAATAAATATTCATGGGACACATTATAATTTTATATGCTATAAAATAAGTAGTTTTTACTTTTATATAATATTATTTTACTAATAGTTATATTTATTTATGTTTTAGGCTCCAGGAGAAAGCAAGATACCTGTGCTGCATTCTACTCAACTAAGATCTCGATTTTCTAATATTTCAAGTAAAGTCCGTTCACATCTTGATGGTTCCTATCGCACAACGTCTCCATCTATGCTGTTTGGACTTTTTAGTAATAATGAAAATAAAGTACATCCACCCACTCGTCCATCTTCACTTTTTAAATCTACTAGTCGTACCACAGTGACTGAAAAAGATGTTGGAAGTTATGTTGAATTGACTCGGCATTCAAGAACTGGCATTCTTAGGTATTTTGGTAAAACTGTACTGGGTCCTGGTGACTGGTGTGGAGTAGAAGTTGAAAGTGGACATGGAGTTTGTGATGGATCTATATGTGGAGTAAGATATTTTACTTGTCGTGATCAATGTGCTTTGTTTGTCTTGGCACATTTGGTACGTATATCCGAGTGTCAAAATGTTGTTGACGACAAAACAGAAGCTGAACTTATGTTTGACGATGGCTGTAAATCCACTTTGGCAAATTGGGATTTAGATATTCTTAAAACAGAGTTTCCATTTGAATGCACTGACAGTCTTGGTATAATGTCACCAGATCAAATGGTTGAATTTAGAGGCGATGAGGCAAATTATGACGTTCCAGGTCTTCTTTTTAAAATGTCACCTCATCAATTAACAGAAGTGTGTATAATAATTTTAAATGTTATTCAAAAACTTTAAGTTACTAATTATATTTGCATTATGTTTCAGTGTATTTCTGATGGAGATGTTACAATGAATGATTTAGAAACAATTTCTATGCCTAAAGATGACGATTTAGTTTCTCCAGTTCTGTCTTCAGAACCCTCTAATCATACAGTGTCTGAACATGATAGTGCAAGTGCCTATCCAAAACGCTCAACTGTTTCTTTTGGACATGTTTTTTATGATAATTTTACAATTGATCGGACTCCATCATTAGAAGATTTGCCCATGGATGATTTTTCGTCAAAAACAACAACTGCGGTGGTACCAGTCCCTAATATTCCTACAACAAACACGGTTGTTACAAGTATTACCAGCGTTAGTAGTCTTGATACTGGTTATCAAGGCGATTGTGAAACTAGTCGTCCTACCAGTCGTGGAGCTACGGTTAAGCGACTTGGACCAACAGAACCAATGACCGATTCAGATTTTTTTACCGAAAGTGAAGCAGAAGATCATTGTCATCGCAAAGCTATAGTTATTGATGGCACCTTATACTCTGGAGATAATAGTAAACCTGAAACTCAACCAGATACTGACAACAACCCTGGTCCCACTATTGAGGAAATGGACTCAAGTGGCGTTTATTCTGATTTTGATAGAATATTTGAAGAGCCACCTGTGTTTAAAGACAGTTCAGAACCAGTTTCTTCAAATAATTCAACTTCTCCCTCATCTGTTAACAGCCAACAAATAAATTCAGTTTCAATAGATCAACCATCTACTTCAACGATACCTGAATGTACAGAAGATGCATCGAGTCCTGCTAGTAAACGTTACAAACGACCCACACCTGTAAAACCAAAAACCTTAGAGGTACGACAAGATCAGGAAAACAGAGCACCAAGAACTAGAAAACCAGCAGGCCGTTGGGATGCTGTAATGAATAAGATAGAAAAAAGTAAAACTGATCAGAAGAGCCGTGTTAATCGGTTGAAAGATGTCAAAAGCAAGATTAATTCTATTAATCCATTGACAGTACCATATACTAACAGGCTGAAAGATTCTCCCACTAATAGTGAACCATTGCCTGTTAGATCTCATAGAGAAAATACACCGTTGAAAGCTAAAAGGTATTTAAGTTTATAATAATCTACCTTTTATGGGTAATTAATCTAAATAATATTAAATTATTTTTTAGCCGTAGAACTAGAGCTCGCGGTGGATCAGAATCCAATTTACCAATGTCAGACCAAACACCTAATTCTTCTAGGCAGAGATGTATTCCTAAGAGTTCTCAAAACAGTTCTAGAGATAGTTCTTTTAGTGATCTTAGTGGAGAAACCAAAATTACATTGAAACAAGCTACATCACATCCTTCTCTAGTCAGTAAGTAAAACATTTTATAAATCTGAATTATACAAAGAAGTATAAGTATAATAATACATAGGGTGTTACAGAAAAAACTCATAAATATAATTAGTTAACTTTGTAATAATTTTTGTTCTAATCAGTAGAAAAAATTATATATATATATATATAATAATTTAAAATTTTATTTAGAATAAAAGTTACTACATTTTAAGTAAATTATGTTTATCAGTTCAATCTGTAGCAACTTATATTATGTTTTGAAGATAGATGTTGTAAATTATTACAAAAAAAAGTACTTGTGGAATAGAGGGAGTTAAGTTTAAAAAATTAAAAATTGTCTTTTATTTTTATAATTTGCAAACATATTTTGGGTTACCTAAAAATACCTAATGAATTTATCAACTAGGGAGGTCTTATCATAATTTTATTCAAAAAAAATAATTTAGTTAAATATTTATTGAAAGAATTTATATTTGATGGAAGACTAAATTATTATAATAATGATTATGTTCTTAATCATTAGTATTAAAAAAACATTTACATGTTGTATTGTAATCTTGTTGGATATAGGTACAGTAGGTACACTATACATAAACATAATATCATTAATTATGAAGTAGTTGTTACAAAATTAAAATCGTTCATGTTCATATAAACACATACAAATACATAATATTATAATATTATTCTAATACATCGAGTATTTAATAATTGTTTAAAAATAATTCATATGTTATCTCATTAAACACACAAATAATGTAGGTTTTCGTGTATAATTAATAAGGGGCAATGTTTAGGCAATAATATCCAACCCTTTCGTAACCAACCGTGATCTTTGTGTCAGCCGTGAATGATAGTGTAAGTGCAGTTATAACTAATATTATATGGGTACTGGGCTATCTACGCATGCGCTGCAGGTGCGTATATGGCAACTGCACCGTTCACAAAGAATGAAAAATGTCAATTTTTACTTAAAACAATATTTACCAAAAAAAACTATCACACGTCGTGGAGTGATCTGATATCATTGATTTTTTCTTATTTTAAATAAGATGATTTTCTGCAGACTTAAAACAATTCCGTCTCTTTCCAAAAAAAATATTGAAATATTATCACTCTAAAAGATGTTAGAGTTTTCCTGTAAGCATGTTTTTTGGGTAAAAAATAGATCATGTGTAGGCCCTTTAAAACAATATAATGCCGGGTACCACGGAGTCTGATTTTTGTTTTGTTTCTGTTTTTAAAAACATTTAGATTGTCCCGCCTGTGTTGGAAGAAGTTGAGTTTTTTTTTGTCTTCTTATCCTATGTGGACCCGGCATATGAGTGTAAGAACAAATATAATTTGTCGTATACTTAATAAATGATTGAAAAATTACAATAATCAAAACATTAAATATGTTTCCATATAACATCTTGTAATTACTATTATATATTTTTTCTTCCAATGACCCTGTAGTCCTGTCGAACTATTAATATTTTGACGAGAAACAAAATAATAAATTATATCATGTTAAAATATAAAAAAATAACTAGAACGTGAGAAAAGGAGAGGAATACCGAAAAAAATAGATAGATCACGGATAGATACAGAAATATAAAATAGAATAGAGAATGACACAAATATAGCTTGTGTAAGTAAATGTAAGGTGGGGGGGGCATAGCCCTATAGAGGTGTAGAATAAAGGTAGCCGATCCCGTATAGTTGAGAGCTAAGGTTAAATAAGATATTAAGATATTATCATAATATTAAATATATAAAAATAAATTGAAATAGTGTTTGCAAAGAAATACGCCTGTAGTATAGGCAACTTATTATACTTCGAATTGCTTTTTGTAGTATCATTTTATTTATAGTGAAAATTAATGTACTGCATAATGCCATAATCTATACGTTTAACATTTTATTAATATTCTTCGTTATATATTTTATTACAAAAAAATATGTTATAACTGTGAAGGAAATTGTATAATTAAATTAACTTTCATAAATTGTATATAATGTAATGTTGATGTAGTAGATCAAATATTTTTATAAATATTTGTTAATTAAAATAGACTTAGCATGGGAAAGTTTCTTAATGTATGAGAAAAATTTAAATTTTCATAATTATTTTCTCAACTAATTAGTAATTACATACATACATTCAATTTATTAATCTACAATATTTTTTTGTTTTTGTTTTTTTCACAGAAAACAATAATTGTATTATTTATTCTTTTTACATCTTGCTATTGGACTATAATAAGTTCCTATATTCAATATTATGATTATTGAAATAGTTTGATATATCTAAAAATAGATAGTTTAATTATTATTATTTGCGGTAATTGTTTTCTTACATTAAGTGAATATAATTACACGGTGAGAAATTGGTGTGACCATTTCATTAAAAGATTGATTTCACGAAGTGTTTGATATAAATTACCTTTACAATAAATACAAGTACATATATTATTATCATAATAAATCCGATAACATCCTAACTCGTCCCAGAGTTTAATTTAATTAAACATTTTTTGTACTTCATTATTTTGAGTAAAAAT
>PVMI01056626.1:0-28074 GCA_008528875.1 Aulacorthum solani | reverse complement strand
AAAAAAACATATTAAATTATTCTCTATACACATTTATATTTTGTATCCACATTTGGATACTATTAACTACTGTTTTATATAATACTCAGAGATTTACTGACTTATGCATTATTTTTTTATTTTTATGGCGTGTAAGCAACTCTAATATATTTATCAGAATGAATTACTTCATAAATAATTTGTTAAATTTCAATAGTTGTAATTTGTAATTTGACAAATAAACTGTAGTTGTACATTTTTTTAGTATCATATTAGCTCAAGTACATACCTATCTATAATTTATGATGAAATCGTTTCTGTATTTGATGAACTGCCCAAACGAATTGCGCTTCGTTCGATTGGATTGGACGTAATATTATATTAATTTGGTATTATCATAACTACTATCATCTATTATTACGGCATCACGTTTCTGTTTATAAAAAAAACCATTTGTTGCAACTTCGCATAATATATATGACATATAATATGCCATGTCTCATGTATCTCTATGGTATTCTTGCAGCCAATTTTAAAATGATATAAATTTAAAAGCACTCTAGTAGTTATCCTGCTTCTAGTTCTTAATGTTAATTTGAGTAAATGTCAGTCATACAATATATGTGTGTGTGTGTTATTAAAAAAAATATGTATCGTGTATGTGGATTGTACTATTGTATATTGTTTATACTAATATAACCCATTGTACATGTTATATTTAAATCAATGTTAAAATTCTGGGTTCAAACAAAAAAAAATTGTGCTTTTGACTTAAAATTTGTACTTGATAGGTTAAAAAAGACACTTATTACCTAATATACTACTAATTACTAAAAACAAAAAAACGGCTATCAATACTTTAAACAGTTTAAACGAAGATTTTAAATATTATTGGTTAAAGGTTTTTAAAGTCAACCATTGTAGTTATAATTTATAAAATGCTATTGGATACATTATAGATGAAACGAATGCATTTGAATTTGTAAATATAAAAATTACAGTAAGTTAATATTAATGTATACTGCAGCTGTAGTGATTTCTCACCAATGTTTATAAATTGAGCTGTGTGAAAAAAATGACACGTGTTGTGTGATCAGGATTTACGTAGGAGAGTAGGTCGTAGTTCAATGAAGACACAAGTTTTTGTAGAATATAATTTATTGTGTTTATTTAATACTGTTAAAAGTTTGTGGAAAGAGCAAAAAATCTTCTCCTAAAAAATTAATAACATTACACAATATTAGATCTGGACTTATAGTATGAGCGGACATTTTAGTTAGCAGCTCAACTTTCGGCATATAAACCCTAAAATATACTATGATTGAACTCAGAGAGGCGGCGATGTTAGGGCGCGGTCCAACAAACTAAGTTCTACAGTTGTGGGGTAGTCGGCTAATATTCTAATGCTACAGTGGAATGAATTCCGTATTTTTACAGAATCTCTTTTACAGTCGTATATCTTATGGACACAAGGTAGAGACTTAGAGATAGATTAAATTTGCCGACCCAGGTGTTGTTGTTTTAATATAGCCGTCCTTGTTCATATTCGTAGGTAAAAGATGATTCTATAAACTGCTGAATAAGAACGATAAAAAGTGTTGTATTCCATAATGAAGATATGCGGTATTATATCTTTTTTAATTAAAACTTGCCTATCTCGATTCTAGGAATTGGTGAAATATCGTATTTTAATGATTGATACATTAAGTAGGTACAATACAATGATAATATTCATGATATATCATGATATAAAATAAAGTTAAGCGACTCCGTAGATTTACTATACAGCACAGACGCACAGTAAATATCACCCCAGATCATCATAGTTTGAACATAACTTATATTACTGTTAGTATTATTCGTCCGGAATGTCGTACTGATGCCTAACACCTGCCTTTCTCGATGCGTTTTTGTAGTCTGATTTTTGTCTTTGAATGTGTGTTTACTGTATATTTTAACAACTATAATATAGTATGGCATATCATTCAATAGAAAACTGTATAGCGTTCAATGCTAAATGATTTCCGGTGTTTACCAATACTTTTTTTTGTCCGTCATTTACTAAAGACACGTGTATCAATTGAAAATTTTACAGATACAATCTCGGGTATCCGATATATAACAGTATAATGTAAACTAGGAGGTTAAACTAAACTTTCAAAACATTAATAATAACAAGGAAAATCAGATAATAACATTTGAACTCAATGCGCGCACATTCCAATACTACGCATAAGTGATTTTAAATACGTATCACAAACGATATAAATTATAAATAATCAAAAAATGTGTTGAATTTCCCCAGTGTGTGCGTTAATTTTTCATTCAATTGTGCTTATAAGATTTTATCTATAAAATTCGATATTGTAAAGAAGGAATATATAAATATTATAATTTATCTTTCTTTTTAAACCTCGGATCTCGGAGAGGGAAGGAGAGGGAAAGTGGAGTATAGAAACTAGAACCTTCTACCTCTACCGACTACCACTCTACAATAATATAATACTCTCTTTTTTTTCTATGGTTACAATTACGCATATGTACATGCTGAAAGGAACAAGCATAATATTGACTAAGTATATTGACTTTGATCGTCATTTCAAAAATTCTTTTTTTGTTAAGAATTTCTGACTTTTGTGGATCCTGTTGGCGTATGTTGTTGATTATATTATTATATGTACTAAGTTGAACACAAAATCACTGATTATGATACATCATAAGCATTTTAAATGCATACAAAGGTACTAAGGTACATATACTAGTATATAGATGACGCTGTCATATTAATTAAAGTGACTAAAAAAAAATACAGATTTTTTCAAAAAATTTTAAAAATTAAATGACGAAAAATTCATTTTTGTTTAAAGCTTGTTTAGGTAATATTTTAACACGTACAACAGCCTATTGTATATTTGATTAAGCTAATAATTGTTTTCTGTTATCTTGTTTTAATAAATTACGTAGGTAGGTACATCATCATTATACTCTCTCCTTCTTGTAACTGTCTCGGTGACTTATGTACAGCGTTTATACTTTATAGTAATAACTAATAATTAATCTTTATATTGTTTTAAAGATTTATTATTGTTATACAAGTTTACATCGACAGTACCTACTCGAAGCAACGCGTTCAATATCATCTGAGTGTATTGTATAATGAATATACGCATCTGAAGTGCAGTTGTATAATTATTGCATAACATGTTAATTATTGTGGTTCTTGATGTGGTCTTTATATCGAGAATGAGATGCATATTATGTTTATTGTTTGCATACGTGTGCGAACTGTGAGCCGTTCTTGCAAATGCGCTCTTGTATTTTAATAATAATAGTTTCTTTGTGGCGTTTGCTATAGTAGAAATCCAGTGGTCCCTTTTATAATTGGTGGCCTGTTTAGTAAACTGCTGTTCCATTTGTTTCACCATATAATGTTGAATAAACTTTTTTTTTAATTTTTCAAGTCAAATCGTTGCAAACTTGGCTATTATATTTGTAATTTTGTTGAAATTAGTTATGAAAAATACAAATAAAAACTACAGAGATAAAAATGACATGATAAATAATGAGAATTACTTAAATTAAAATATTTGTAAAAGTTAGTATTTTGCAAAACTTATTTAATTTATAAGTTATAATAACTGAAGTGAAAAAAAATTTAATTTTTAATTTAACAGAAATAAATTTTTATTGTTAATAATGCAAATATTATAAAATAATGAACATATTGTGCAAGAAATTGTAACCTTTTCTGTACATGATAATACTTACGTATTATCACTATACCAATTAAGTTGGAAGTTGTTACGCATTCGTTGCAGATTATATTTTGTTGTCGATAGTTTTTCGTTGATAATCTGAATAAAGTACCATATTTTACTTACCACATTTTATATATTATTTAATATAGGCGAAATTCGAAATAACAAAACACAACTCAATGCAATGAAATTCTTCGACAGTTTATCAAACGTAATAATATGGTATATTTCAAATTGAAAAATATGAAACAACTTTGTTAGTGTAATAAGCAAAAGAAAACTAATAGAAACATACATATCGGCATAACCCACAAAAAAAGACTACATAATAACCTACTTTATTATATTTTCGTTTTGATATATAGAGTGGTGTAATATTTTAAAAATCCCAGACTTCAATAACATCTTTCCGTTGTGACAATAGTGAATAGACATTTTTTGACAACTCTTTTTTTTTTCCAATACACTGCATCACAATAACTACACATCGTACACCTTTGTCATCTTTTACTACAAATTCTCTTTCGAGACTTTTATATTTGTAATATTTTACTTTCTGGATATATTTAATCGTGTTATCCATACTACAATATCTGAATTCAATTGTTATTTACTCGCACATCTACCGATGGTATCGGTTTACAATGGTTCATAAATAGAAACTAATACTTTAAATTAAATTAATTTTCAGTACATTTTCAACCATTACTATATATTCATATGAACAAATAAAAAATATCCAGTGTTCTGATTAAAAATAGTACAATAAACATACAGGGTGTCCACATCGATTTTAAATCTCGAAAGTTGGAGTGGTCGTGTGGGGGTGGGTAACGTAATACTGTATATAGTCCGACCGCTTTAATGGTAAAATATCGTCGCGATGATGAGCACCCGGTGGCCGGTATATTATACACCTAAAATGTCTGCAACAGACTTTTGAAATTTATTTTAAAAATAAACGTCATACTTTTTTTTACTCCCTTAGTCCCGTCCGATATTCTATACCTACATAGGGGAAGTGTATTTTTTATATTTCTTCAGTAAGTAAAATAAGTGTACAATGATGGGGACGCTCGGTGCAATAAATCGCATCCGTGACCCATGTTGGTCGGATGGCCCTTGTTTATGTACTGCACTATTCCTGGAAACTCGTCTTGAGGTGACGGGGCCACGGGGATGGGTGTGCGGTAATGGCCTACGACCGGCGGTCTGAATGACGTTCCTACGTTGACAAGTACATTTAGAGGCGCTTCACGCTCTTGTGTTCGCGTCGGCTGGCTACACGGCGGTGAACTAATGGCTTTCGTCTCGCGACAAAATTTTAACAATCCAGTTTAGAGATCGGTCTTGCCCCCCCTCCTCTATGTGTCGACAAAAATTACTTATATTTGTAAACATAAAGCAGAGATGTGAATTATAGGCATTAAAAACTAAAACTGGAGGACCCATTGCATTCGACGACCGCAGTTGTGGTCGTTTAACTTTCTACGTTTGTTTGTTTACCGTTATCGAGACAAAAAGATGTTAAGAACATAATATAATATTATGTATTACGGGCGTTTTGTTATGGTACCAAATTTTTTTTTCTAAATTGTAGTCAAATAAAAATAAAATTTATGCACCACCCAATGTGTTTTTATGTGTGACCAATGGCCATTGATTCAATAATATTCTGATATTTAATAATAACATGGCTCATAATAATATAGTCATTATATGTACTAACTGTTTGAAAATTTAGCATAAAAACTGTATGAACATAAAATAAATAATAAAATTAATATTGACATATGAAATATTAATGGTAATATAAAATATCCTTACATGCTATTTTTAATATTTTAAGTTCTAGCTGACCCATGTAAACATTTTGTTATAGCTATGCGAATTTTAAAAACCCATGGCGTCGTAAATGCTGCCGGGTCGCCACCACGATTGACATGTGACGACGACACAGCAAGGCGTTTATTATTATAAAAAATCGTTTTGACGAAGAAGTAGCAGTAGTGGGGGGGGGTATGAACATATGTCGTTCGTCGTATTGTCACTAAACTCGATACAAAAACGACAAAAACTATTTAATTGATTAATTTTTTGTAAATCGTCCAATTAAATGGCTGTCTTTACACCGTTTAGAAAAAAAACAAGCAAGTCGGTTCTATAAAATTTCAGATACAGCGGCACAAAAAATTGCCTCACGTTTCAAATTAATTTAAATTAATAGAATTATTTAATCAATGGTGGGACTTTTTATTTTATCAATGTAAATATTAAATACAAAGATAACTATAGAAATCGTCAGAAAATAGTAATTATGATTTGAGAATGTAAAAAATAACCAGGTTTTTAGAAAAAGAAGCATTTATTTGATGAGTTTAGATATTGACCACTTGATTTCTGTTTACCATATGGTGATAAAATATTATAATGTACAATGTACTGAACATATAGGTAAATAGGTAACTAACTAGACGTAACAACAGCTGGTAATGCATTAAACATTAATTGTTTTGCTTAGGTTGCAGGATAAATTATATTTTAAAATACATAATATTATTGTTGATCGTTCTCGTCGCTATTCGCTAACACGACAGAAAACGTCACCGATTACGATACCTGTCCAATGTCCATTGTATACAATTCAAGTCAAATGACGGACTAAGCAATAGGTATATTACATCAAGTACCAAACTACCACTCTCTCAGACGATCAGACACATGAACTCAGGCGGATATGCTATCAAAATATTTTATTTTTACGACAACGCAGTTTTTCCCAAGCGAGCAAGGGTCCGATTGAATTTTGTAGAAATGAATTTCTAATATTATAATAACAATAATAATCATTATTGTCGTTGTTTCGTTTTACCACTAGTCCCAATTCCGAACAACAGTGTATCGTGAATAACATTGTTATTATAATAATAAATAATAATATATCGGCTCCCCGTTGTGTGCGGGCGGGTAGACTTTGAGCTGCCGAGAGTTCGGAACACGGAAAACTATTGTCGCGTCGAGCCTTTGTAACATGCTCTGTGGACAAGTATTATTTTTGTCAATCGAATACCACATAGACAACAAACAGCGATCGTAATTTTTCTCCCATTTCTGTTTACCACAATTTAATCAAATAACAATAAAGCGTATATGTAGCCGTGTAGGCATGTGTGTGTGAGTGTGATATTGTGATAATCGATATTCGATAAATATATAAAGGTACTGGTTTTGTCTTTGAGCTGCAACGGTCGCTGCTGTAGTATAATGATATTTTGTTTACCATTGCTGCTCGCCGGTGTATGCCGTGCACGATAATATTATACTCGGTCCTGGGACCATGCTCAGAAGCAGATGGAAATTGATTACATTTTCATGGAGTACACAATATTATTGTATAATGTGGTCTAATAAAAACCAAAATGTTAGTGTGTGTATTATGTAATTCATGGCTGGTGACAGAAGTATATGAATAATAGTATAATTTATTCTTAATACCAACCAATAAAATAAAATGCAATATTGTCTTTCCGATTTCCTGCAAATTGCAACCGTGCAGCAGTGCAGATTTCAATGTATTATGGCTATAAATAATTAACAATTATTTAAGACCTTCCAAACTCGTCCAATTATTTTTGTAGTAATAGTAATAGTGCATTATGTGTAATAAACATAATATTGATACAACTACTCGAAAATAATATTTTCGTTTACTCTTCTTGACCTTCTACTCGGGAACCTATATTATGATTTATGACGTTTCATTAACGGTCGCTAACGAGTGGAGAAAAAAAAATCAGACTTTCAGTACAATGAATGGGTAAAGTGTTGTTGTATAAAAGGTATATTATATCATACAAACATGATCCTAATGGGTTCATAAAATATTTGGTGTCCGTGACTTTGGGGTATTATATGCCAGTGTACACATCCTATGGGGCATTTAAGCGACGACTTTCGAAACCCCAAAAAGTCGTGACATTTGTAAGTGTATTTCATAATAATTAATAAATATAATTAAATCCCACTGGTTAAAAATCTTTAAATAGTTTTGTTTAGTTAAATTATTTTTTTATTATTATTATTATTATTAATTAACCCACAGTAACATAGGCCATTTGGTGGTTTTCAGTAGGTTTTTTACTGTGGGGGAGGGTATGGTTGGTTTGGAACACGTGTATGAGTGGTAAATATTTGGAAGATAGCGAGTGGTAACCCATCCGGGAACTAGTGGCACCGACCGGTGTTGGCAATCAGAGCACATTTTGACTGAAGTCAGACACCGAGCCACCTCCTGAGAAAAAGCAATTAATTATTGCTACTACTTAAAACAACATATTATATTAAATGTATAAAAAAAAAATAAAAAAAATACCTAGTGAATTGTACATTGTTATAGCGATTATTGAGAGTACAGATACCGTCAAATTATCTGTGATCAATAGGAAAATTGCCGAAATGTATTATTTCGCTTATTATTCTTTTATATTTATGATAACATTTGATTGATGTAGTAATTTCAAAATTGCTTTTATACTTCATTGCTATTTAAGATTTATGAATTAATCACAAGTTAAGAAAACTTTATTGATTATAAATTATTAATATGAGAATGGGATTGCTTGAAAATCAGGATTAAAAATGTATAGCTATAGTTAATACTTTGACAGAAGTCAGACTGGTGTCTTATAGGGTAACTTTAGTTTTGCTCGTCACAAAACAGAGATAACTAATATATATATAAATATATATATATAGTGTACTTAGACTCTAAATGTCGGCTCGTGTTAATGTCAGATTAAGTTTCAACGTTTCCAGTCGCATTTTAAATGTACCGACGACTTGTCACTTATATTATACTATACTTTGTATGCGCTCAAGTATCGCTGGCCTAATTTTAAATCTTGTAAAATCTCTACAATATTAATTAATTATAAATTATAATTTATAACACTTTGCTACGTCTCAATGACACAGTTGTAAAAAAAAAATCAAATCATTTGATATGCCATGTACCCAACTACTAACTAACTATATGGAATATTGTCAATTATCATAATTTTATAATATAATTACAATTTATGCTACTATAATTATTTTAAAATAAATAATTTAATTTAGTGATTATTAGATTTAACGGAAAGTCTAACCTTAAATTATTATTATTTATAAGTTATAATTTTTTTTACTTATTAACTAATTTACATAGAATAATACATTTAAATTATTAGGAAAGTTATAAAGTATTGAAACAAGTTCAATATTATCAATTGATTTGCTTCACATAACATTTTTAATAATATTTAGCAATGAATGTATTTATTTTGTTTTACAACGATAGGTATGTTTTTAAAATTATTTTTGGGGTCTTGAGTGTTAAGACATTTCTAGTCATTGAAAAGCCTTCTGGACATCCAGTGAAGTTTTTAGTAGAAAATTAGCATATTAGCATTTTCTGGACATGATGAAATTTTAAAAATATTTTAGCTCTGTATGATTTATTTATATGCATTCGAAATTGTGGACTTTTTCATTTTTTATTAGAGTTTTATATTTTTGTTTGAGAATAAAAAATGTTTGAAAATCTTATACAAGGTTCATCTCAAGTTTTTCTTGTAGGAATCACTAAATATTTATAATATAATATATTAACAAAGTTTTTTTACGAACGTTTTAATTTAGAATTTAAAAAAAATGAGTTAAATAGTAATTATTTCATAGACATATACGAGTATTAACGCACTCTTCGCTTAATTAGAATCGTTTTTCATCGTATACAATGATTTATCATTGAGTTCAAGATTAACACACCCATTACAGTGACCTATTCAGTGCCTAATTACAGCAGAGCGACTTCCTCGGTGGCAAGTTTTTGGTTTTTTTGGTATGTATTCTATTCCGTTACTGGGTAGAAATAACAAGCATATAGCTTACTAGTTATTTTGTGTTGAAACAAGAAAATAATGAAATATATATCTATCTAAATTAATTTTCGAGAATCAAATGTGGAATATTATTTAAATTGAATAATTTCTTACATGATTTTAATTACGATTAAACTAGCCAATATAAAGTAATAGCAATATGGATTACAATTTGTCTAGACTCTAGATAAACTTGTTAACTTTATTATTTTTAACATAACTAAATATTTAAATTTTTCTCAACTTATATACCTATACAAATAAATATGAAATATTATTAATTATTAATTCGTTATAATTATGATATTAGCTTGAATTTAAACCGGGGCATAGAAACAATATATTCATACAATACAGTATTTTTATGATTTCCATTTTCTGTAATGATGAATTAACATCATTTTTAAGCGGGCACGTAAATATTGTTATTATAGTTGATAGTTAAAAAAAAAATTAAATGTCTTACATATTTTTATACAAAAAAAAAACAATTTGTAGTTTAGCCGTTTGTGTTAAATACAATAATAAACTATAAAATATAGGTATGGAATGAATAGGCTATAATATTATGGGTATTTAAAAGGAATGCTTATTTATATTTTATTTAAAATATAATTTTAAATTTAATTATATATTGTGATTAAAATATCTGAATTATTATTAGTTAAAAATGGATTTTGTCATTGTGATATGCATAAATCATATTAGGTATATAATATACAGTAGTTATACATTTAATTATAGAATTTATAACAGAACTATAGAAGCAGTGGCGGTTAATGGAGGAGGGATGTAGCCGATAAGTGATTTTAAACATACACTGTATTTTGATCATTAAAAATACAATTTTAGGTTACTGTTGTATGCGTGTATCGAAGTTATTATAAATTTTGAAAAATCGTCATGGGGGATCTATCCTTCACCCCGCGGTAGACCACAGTCCACAACTGAGTAGAAGCGTAATGATCATACCATAAAAATAACTATGAATATTATACATAATATCTGGATCATTGAGTTACGAAAATAATTGAAATTACAAATATAATTAATAATAATGATCCCTGATATCTTTAATTAATGTCAACGACTATAAATTGTAGATGATAATTATTGGATTCAAATAGAAGTTATTCGTAAAATTAATTTACTCGCGTTCAACTAGTGTCACAAGGAATCTATTATAGCGATCGTATTAATTATAATTAATAACAATAACATCCGAAAATATATCCACTCTTTTATGTCGCTTTTTAATGTTTATGTACATCGAATTTCATACAAGCCGAATAAATAATTAACACTGAACGCATTAGGCACAATATTTTTTCACGGTTGTGTCATAATTCGTACGTTATGGACGCAGACTTCTATGATTTATGATTCTACAGTCTGGTAGAAATAATGTTTGTACAAGTTGTAGCCGAGAACGACGATAATATTGGATAAGGTCTAACCTATTTCGACAGTCAACAGATGTATAATGGCCTTTTTTTGCAGCACAATATAATAAGAGCTTATCGTATTATTATTATAATCGTGACACGATGGACGGAATGTCTGAAGGTTTTTCGGAGCATCGTTTTCATCGTGTCTTCACACACACACACACACACACACGCACACACGCACACCACACACACTTTCGGAAAAGACCCGAAAACACAATATTCCGGGATCGGGACCGATCCGCGATCGACGGATATTAGTCGACGAGAAACCTAAAACTATTTCCGTCGACACGCTATGATATTATTTTCGTGCCCGGCATCCCATCGACGACGTGTACCCCACCACCCAGGCAGCCAGCCACCCGCCCACCCATCTGCCATTAGCAACAAATCGGCTAATCGAACGGCGCGCGGTTATATTATATTTTATCATCATACGTCGGGCGGCGTCCGTCCGTGCGTGCGCGTTTGCGTCGCGCGCGTGTGTGTGCGTACGTGCGGGCGCGACCGTTCGTGCTGGCTCGCTGGCGCGTGTGTGTGCGTGCCGCTGCCGGTCGGTATTATTGTTATTATTATCGTCGTCGCAGTCGTCGCGGTCGTCCACACGTAAATACGTAATATTGTACTTCATTTACAGTCGTCAGTCCCGTGTGTCGTGTTACGTGTCCGTGTGTGTTCCGTGTCCGTTCGCTTCTTTTTACATTATTACAATAGTATAATATTCTTTCTTTCCTGTCCCCGTTTGTCCGAGACCTTATCTCTCTCTCTCTCTCTCTGTCTATGTCTATGTCGCAATACAAAAAATGTTATATACCTAATCGTATTAATAATTTAATATAAAATTATAGTCAATTCTATTTTATTATAGGTATACGTTCGTTGTTATAATAGTCAATTCGTATTATATTATGTGTAATATTAATATTAAGTTATGATAGTATAATAATAGTGTAGGTATATTAGTATACGTTTTGTTCTCGCCCCCTTTTTGTCTTTCCGTCTACCACCCCCGCAGTCAACCCCTCGGCCCGTGCCCGCCTCGATCGTCGTCACTAGGTCTTTTGTTTTTTCCCATACGCGCTTTTGTTGTTGTCACTCGTCGCGTTTAGACCTTTTTTTTTACGAGCCGTTACGAGCCGTGCGTTGTCCGCCGTGAACCGATATTATTATAACAATAATAACCAAAGTCGTTTACCGCGTTGGTACACAACCTACAATTACGCGGTACACCTATTCCGGAATCGCCATTTCGGAAGTTCCAAAGACGCGAGCGCTAGCAAGCACGTTTACCCCAATCAAAGTTCGCCGCCGTCGCCGCACACCTCTGTCGTACACGATGCCGTACGCCTCGCCGGGTGAGTTTATTATTTTTCCGAACACTTGTTGTTCCGTTTCGTGTCTATTACATGATAATGTTATGATATTAATAATATAGGTATCTTGGTAAGTACGGTTGTTTTTACACTGCAGACTTATAATTGTACATTCGGTGTCTTAATATTATTGTTGTTATTATTACTATTGAAAACGACATCATACCCATGTTCGCTATCGGGTTTCCTCTAGGGGCTCTAGCGTTGCAGCGATGACCGACGAAACATCATACGCGATACGTCCGGGTTGTTTTATTAATACACCGGGACCGGGGAAACCCGGAGACGACGACGTGCGATAATACTCGACGGTCTATAAAAACCAGTCTTCCTAATAATAATACTGTCGTTGTTATCCTACGGGTAAGATCCCCCCGCCCACTCACCCCCTCACCATACCTCACCAACCAGTTGGACATGCTATGGCGGCTACGATGAGTGAAAACCGTCGTGTTTCGTGGTTCACTTTTATCATGACATTCGTTCGGTGCGTCGTGCATTGGGCTGAGGGAGGTTTCTGAAAAGACAATGTCGGTTGTACGAGGGGGTGTGGTGATACCCGTGTGCACGATTTATGGACATTGATAAGTTCTAAAGTTTTAAGCTAAAAAGCCCTAGTCCACGGGTCGTTGCAAGAATTCTCCTCGAAAGACGCGCGACAATGGATTGTGTTCGGAAACGTTCCGTCAAATCGATACTTTACATTCGAAACTAATAGTTTGGGTGAATACTAAATAGTTTTCGCGATCTTTGAGATGGTCGAGCGACGGTTTATCTGCAAATAACACTATTTTATCGGACCGAAATATAATAACAATTTTTGTATGGGCACTGCTTTTAAACATTGATTAGTTACATGCTGTACAGAAATTGAAATCGTGTTACAGTAAATTTACATCTACCGACTATCAGCGAGCCTGCCGTTTTTAAGGTGGGAATTTTAAAGAGAAAGAGAACATTTTACTAGACATCTTGGGATTTATTAAATGTTGACTTGGCAACACTAATTGATTCCTTGGAAACGTTTTCGGAAAATATAATGAGTGATTACGGGTTACAATTTATAATTAGATAGGTTCTGTCCGATGGCGGCGATTATGTACCTCCATAATATTTTCATGGCTTTTATGATGATAAAAATTATGAAAAATATGAATTTAACATGGAGTTTGTTTTTGTAAATAAGTTTTTTTTTTTGAATTTTGAGTATTAACGTTTTACGGCTGTTCACTATTTAAGTGTGCCAACTTGGTTTTGATGTTTTCCTAATTATATTTATATATTTCATCTTTGTGGTTACCTACCTAAATGTATTTTAATTTTTTACTAAATTTTTTTTATAACTTAAACCTATTAATATTGATAAAGGATTACCCTCTGGATTACCTATTTGAATTATCGGATCGAAATTTCAATTAAAAAAGATGATTTGTTTATCATTATCATGAGAGTTAACTTGGCGCTTATAGTTAAAATAACATTTAGGTTGATAATGCTTAAAGTTTTGTGAAAGATACTACCTAATTGTAATTAACAATTTGTATTAAAATAGGTTAGCTGGTTTATTTTAAGTATAATTTGGTTTTAAATTGTATACTTTAATAAATAAATAAGGGACTGGAAAATGCATAAAATAATAACGTGTAATGCGAGGTGTAATGATTAGTGATTAATGTGTATAATAATAAATGTTATAGAAATTTAACAAATCTCAAAAAAATAGCTATCATCAAAACACTTGTGTAAGCAACAGTTGGCGTGCCTTTATTATTATTTTTTTATCTAGTATATAGAAAATGGGTTCACTGTCATAATATGAGATGAGGTTGACGATACAATTTATTAAAAAAAATATTTGTTGCTGTGGAATATTTTATAAATTACACATTGTGCCATGCGGTTTCAGTTACTATTCGCTTATTGTCCATTTATTGTATTGAAATTAATCGATCATGGCTTTCATAAATCGTTATTTCTCAGGTTATTTGTGAATTAGAGATGCTTCTATATCAATTATATATTTTAGTTTAGGTACATAGTATGATATGTTGTAACTCGTTTGTAAATAACTTCATAGGGACAAAATCGTTTTTGTAAATATCCCTATAATTACACGGTCTCAGAATACATAAATGTTTTTTGTTTGTTCTATTACTGTTTACTGTGACACGGTGTAATATATTTGGGGCAACGTGTTTAACAAATAGAACGAACAAAAACTTAGTTGTACACAGGTACAAAATAATGTCAAATCGTAAAACAATGCTCGGATATTACTCCGTACAATTTAGTATAATTATTTTGTAGTGTAGTAAAATATCTTTGGACAATTAAATATAAATAAATTGGTTTTAAGTTACTAAGTTACAACTAATAAGTCATCAATCATAATTAACTATAGTAAGTGCTTGATTTAAATATGTAACTGCTCTCGTTCAAATGGCATCGTTTACCCACAATATTACGTATTAAAGTATTATTCGTATGAAATATATGTTATCTAAATATTCAATTGGCAGGATCTTGTATAGACATTTGTTGAGTTTTGCTGTACCTAGTTTGACAACTATGGACATTTAAAGTTTTCCAGTTCCTTTGATTTCTGTTTTCATGTACCTACTACTTTACCGTAGGGATATTTTTACGAAACAAAATATAATTTTGTATTTAAGAGTGGATTTAGTGATGAAATGATCAAAGGTCAATTGAAAAATTGTATAGAATAGAATAACTAATGTCTTACCTATAATGAGGCCGTTAAAAAAGACCAAACATACCTTAACCTTGAAATTCTTATTAAAGATTTGAATATTACGAATATTATGATAAAGGTTATAATACCCACAACAACAACGATTTTTTTGTCAAATATTTTGTACGTTAATATACTTAAGTATTTAGAAGAAGTGATATACTATAAATTATAGCATAGGTACGAAGTGTTGTTTTTAATAATTTTTAATCATCTGTTTATGATATAACATATCTATAACATCACCCCTAATCTTAGTGTTGGTATTCCTTAACATATTATGTGCTTAATTGTAATTTCCATCGAATAACGAATACCTATTCGTAGTTACATTTCTTATAAACACACTTTTGGATATCTGATACAATATTATAAGCAAATTTATTATTGTCCAATACATACTTCCATATCTTTTTGCGTCTGATGAACATTTCTGTTCAATCGTGTGACTGTAGTGTATATTGTTCGAAAATATAATATTTAAATCTCATCTCCTGAATAATAATTTACTTTGTCCTAAATAAACAAAAATTACATTTAGGTACTGAAATTTATTTCAACATAATACTAAAATTACTAATTATTATATTATCAGTAGTTTTTATGCATTTTTTCGGAAAAATATTACAATGATAATAATATAGTACCTATCGTATAATCACGTGTATTACCAATTGACAAAAAAAAAAAATAGATATAATTTAAAACAATTTATGATATTTATAGGTAGATTGATAGATAAATTAAATTGTACACAATATAATCAATTATTATTGAAAATGTATAATGTGAAAATTGTTATGATAATATTGAACATTCTGAAATGGTCTATAAAATAAATTTTGTATCTTAATAGGTATACAGTGTTTATTGATAGACACAAATGCATCTGTTTGATCGTTAAGATATTATATTGTTTAACGGTGTACGTCGTTCTGCAATGAATATTGGCTAAAAATAGCAAACTTTTACTGTCCGTGGTGTCTGAAAAATTATAATATTAATATATATATGGTACAAACAAATATTAGTAATCCCATACACGAGCTGAAAACTCGAATAGTTTTCAGACAATAGCTACATTTATAATGTCTTTTGTTCTTGCCCTTTCCCCTTGCTATGCATAAATCAATAGACAAATTATTTTTCTTTTGAGGTTTCTTACCTATTTGCCGAGACAACATGATATCAAGCTGTTCTACTTTTTTTTGTTATTGAGTTCTATATACTTAAACTTATACCTAATGACGATTTTAAAAAAGTTGATTTTGATGGAATTTTCTTAGATTTGAGAAACATTATGCATAACCATAAAAATTAAATTATAGTTGTTACAATAATTTAACATTAAACTTTAAATAAACATTTTGAAAAAGTGGTAAAAAAAATTAACTTATCTTCTTGNNTTCTTGAAATGTTAATCTAATTACCTAATTGATGGCCTGATTAGATTATAAGAAAGTTATATGAAATAATGTAATTATTAACAGTTAATCTTTTATATTTGATTGATTTACTGGGTAATTATTTATTGAATCAATATGTACATTAAGCAAATTTATTTTAATTTAACACAGTAAATGTTACATAATAGATTTGGTGGTGAATGACATTAGCATTTCAAATTAATCAGAAATTATATAGTATATACACCGAAAATGAAAATGCCCTAAACGATTATTATACATTGATTTTAGGTCTTTAGCTCGGTCTTTAGCCATAACTTCAAACTCTAAGCTATACTTCATTCCTAGATCTGTTAATATAATTTGTTTGATGATATCCGTGTTTAATTTACATTTCTTAAGCTACATCAATAGATAATATGTAACTTGTAACAAAATTATTGACTTTAGTATGAGTAAATCCAGAGGTAAATCCAGTCAAATGGTATGTTACATCAGTTGCGTTTGGTTATTTAAAAAAAAAACTCTATTGGAAGTATTTATACAAATGGGTAGCAAAAATGTATGTTTGTATGTAACTTTTAATTTGGCTATCAGAAGTAGCTTCAATTTCATTTTAACATGAAAAAAATGATAAATGTGGGCTTGTTGAACTGTTTGAAAACAGGAAAACTGTTTTTGACATCCCCTTCTAATTTTACCCCTATAATTTATGTTATCTTTTATAGACGAATAACTTCGAATAGTCAGTTTTAACGAGTTTAGATGAAAATAATTAAAATATATATATATATTTATGTATGTATATTATATTTGCCTCTAAGTTTACATTAAACTTTTGGCTTCCAATTTTGTGATTATTTTCAAACACGTTTGTGTGTAGACGCTTAACCAAATAGCTGCTTACTAAAATATTTAAAAAGTCTTGCTTACTGAATGGCTTTTATACATTAATTATGTTAAATAAATTCATATGTATTTTATGGAAAATCAAACTTAAAATTCATTAGTTTTAATGAAACTTCTCATTTGTTTTGTGTTCTCAAACAATACTTTTAGTGATTTTGTCCCGGGAAACATTTTTATCCTCGTTTTTATCCAACAAAAAGAAGATATGATAGATTTTTTTCCATCCTCTGATTTATGTTTTCATTTTCTTTTCTTACATTATACATTACACATAAAAAAACAAACAAATAATTAACTATTGTAGTAGTAGCGTATTTATTATTTTTATTTCTGTAAACGTACCATTTTCAATGATTGGAGCATGCCTTCTTTTTTTTTTTAGTGCTAACTGTCTGTGTGACGTGCGTATGCGGTAGCGTGATGCTTTATCGAAATAATAATAATAATAAAAATAAAATGTGTGGCTCTCAAAGCGAGAAAACATTTGATATTCTAAATAAAAAGGGATGAATCCGTTATTACACCGATCGGGGGCTTATCGATTGGCGTGTTCTTCTTTTGAACGCAAAGCTGTGTCAAAGGCGAACGCTCATTCCTTTGAACAGGAAAACACGTGTGCCTACTATTATGGTATACAGCTTCGAACCGAATAAAAAATAAAATAAAATAAAAAAACGTGCGTTTCCTTGTAATAATAAATTGTTATCTTACTCTGGTCTTAGATTATCTGCTGTACCTATACACTGTATCGCATACGAGACGAATATCGATTGTCCTTTTTCCGAACCGGTCGTCGTCGAGACCTACGAGAAAAATTTCACCGGGAAATCCGCGCCATCTCCCTTTACTATCCACACACAGTACGCGATCCGTTTCCTTCCTTACCTTCCACCCGCCAACCCACCCGCTAACCCATTGCGCCGGGTACGTCGACCGCGCGAAATTCGTTTCGACGGGCGCCGAAACAATGTGTCGCTTAATGACTGCAGCGCGCCTCGAAGTCAGAGTTTTGTCATCGCCGCATCGATGTTACACGTCATACGTAATATACTCGTGCCCGAGCGCGTGCGTGTAACACCGGTAGTGATAATAATGATAATAATGATGATGATGATAATAATGATGATAATAATAATAATAATAATAACGCTGGTGACGTATGCGCACACGTTGATAATAATTATTATTGTCTTCTTCTATTGTGTGGGGCCGCCGCCAATGGTGTGTGCACCGTATTATTATTATTATTATTATTACTATAATACTCTGCGCCGGGCGTTTTACACTCGCTACGTATGCAGGTGACACACATCCTGGCCGCCGCCGCCCGTCCATGAATACTAATAAACGTCCGCCGCGCCCGCGTCTCCGTCGTTGTTCTTCCGATCGTTTCGCGAGAATACGTTCCGGTTCTCCTCTTTTCTCCGCGTATATTGGAAAACCCTTTCCTCTCGCACGCCTTTTCCGCCCAGTCGGTTTGCCGTTCGCCACAGGTGCACTGCTCTGCGTAACGTCTAGTGTAGGCCTCTGCTTCCTCTCCATATTTCAGATAACAAAAATATATTACAACCTAAAATATTTATAAACTTGCAATATATCCGATGCATAAGATATATATACTTTCTTTGATTCCGAACCAAACTCGCGACTCCCCGGTTTCATTACATCCGGATTTTTTCCCGTTTACCGTGTTCGTCATACTTATGTAACATATTATTATTTATTATTTGTCGCCTACTACAGCTTTTTTCTTTCTGCAATCCCCCCTCCTCTAGTCCTCTCGCTACATCCGACTCACGAGAACTTAGAGAACTAAACTTCGCGGAAAACGTAAATGCAAACGTTTGCTCCGCCCCCACCCCGCGCTCGTATAATATCGAGTTTACTGATATTTTTTCTCGGATCATTTTTTCCATCGTTTTTGGGCTTACACATTCAACATCGTTCCAGGAACACGACTCCCGTAATCTGTATATTATACGCACAGCGGTAAGAATTTTTTTCTTTTTTAAAACCAATCACAGTGTTTTGAGATGGAAATCAAATATTTTCGAGTTGTGATGGAATCGCCTACTCGTTGCATCGCTGAGCGAAATAACAAAACACGGTAATTCGATGGTTCTCGAACTGATGGAACGGTAGTCCTCGCCCCCCGGTGTTGTATGCAATACATACCACCGTGTGCATTATCTATTTACAGAGTATTTTATTCCGCTATTTGTCGGTTTTCAATTAATTTAAAATGTACCACTAATGCAGAAACAATGTTTTGCGAAATGCAGTGCATATTATATTCATCACATTCAACAATTTCATATCGTTCCGTCCAGAACTTATATATACACTCGCATACACTGCCGGGCTTGTATCTTTATAATATTACAAAGTATACGTTAGTACAACTATGTATCAATCGGGTGTTTAAATTTAAAACCGTGAGTGTTTAGATCTCTCGTGAATTACGTATACTCAAAACTGTGTTGCTTGTGTGTGTGCACAATTTTTACATAATCACCCTACATTATCTGACCTATTTTTTTAAACTTTCGTACAGCACTACGCAATTCAAAAAACGTGTTTAATATTTATTATTTAGTGAGTGTTGCAGTTGATATTATTATGTTGCTTCGATCTGTTATTTTTTTTTTTTCTATGAATGTTTAATATAGTTTGGTAATACTATTATTTTTTTAAGTTTTAGTCGAGGTTTTAGTTGTAGGTAAGAAGTGTGTGTGGTGGGCTGTCACTCTGTACTATTGGTTTAAAACTCAATTTTGTACAAACAAATAATGGAATTATTGAACAATTCAATAAATTGCAACTCTCTTTAAGGCTAAAGCTAAAAATAAGTAACGTTTGAAAAATTGAAAGAAACCGCGTTGGGTGTAACTCGGTTTATGGCGTTTAAAAATAAATATTAATATTTTGTAGGTTTAAGAACGATGGTCGTTCTGTTGACTTGGCCTCTCGGGTGTTGTTTTATTACTTCCGTCTCTTATCCGAAACCCAATACAAAATAAAATACAAAGATAATAAAAAGATAATATTATAACTGCCATAATTATTGCAATCAATGTTGCGAATCGTTGCGATTTGTGAACAATACATTAAATGCGATGGAAGATATTTAGACGGTACTGATAGCAGACATGTGGAATTTTCTTGTTTTCTACATTTATAAGTTCTTGAGGTTGTACACTGTCTGATTAGTGGTATACTAATCATAAATAATACTGTAAATAACTATTGTGGTGTGGATAAACAGTCTTACAACATTATATTATTACGGTATTTGCTATACAATGCTACATCCAAAATTAAAATCGGTTATAACGTTACCGAAAATATATCGATATATTTAATATTGAGGTTTTGATTTTCAACGAGTTCAACCTGTGTTTTTGCGATATAATTAAATTTATGCTATAGGTTTTTTTATGATTGTGAATTCGTCTCAAAATGAATAATAATACAATCAATTTTAATACCATTCTATGTCCTTCGTGTCCCTTTCCGTTTTATGTAAATTTCTTTTCTCGTAATTCTTTCGGCACCTCATTCAAAGTCCGTGTACATACATGTAATGTATTATGTTGGTATAAACAATATATATATATATATATCACGTGTCGGGAGGCTAATGAGATAAGAAGTCTCTTCTATGTTTTGTAATAGTTTTACTTCCGAAAAATAACATACAACATACATGATGTTTTAAATATTCATATTCGCATTTCAATTTAGATTATACACATGTATACAAACGTCGCGTACACTCTTGTCGTTTCCTGCAAAAACGAATGAGATGCATTAAAATTTTGTCTCTGCACTATTCAAATTAAATTTTTGGAATTTTCTATTCGAGCCCATTGGAATCCGTAACGCTCAAACCCTACATGTGCCGTGACGCATTCAAATATCATGTTGTTATAAAAATAGATTCTGTAACGTTTGAATATTCATTGTTGTGCCACAGCAGTGTCCGAAACAACAAAAATTAATTCAATAATAAATTCCATCAATTGGATCACCGAACTGTTTTCTGGCCGCGTACGTGCCCGCTGTCGGTTTGTTTATTTCCAATTCGGTAAAAAAAAATTCATGTATACACAGCTAACCTCGTGATGTTGAGATCTATTTCTGAAAACGCATTACCAAATTATGTTCAAGAGTTTTGAAGTGATTCAAACCAGTGATCGCAATAGTAGTGGCTAAATTTAACGGTCCGCATTCGATTTTTACTATCGAACTAATGTGTGGTGTGTTCGTGAGCCAAATTAAACATAAACCTAATTTAGTACTCTCCATCCAACTGCATATTATTATTTTTATGCATAGTGATGAAACTGAACTGTTGTGCTGCATGTATATTTTCTTTCGATTTACTGTTTTCAAAATAATAATAATTGTGTATATACTTCGTACTCCAACAACATCTCAATTATTGATGCAATCAAATTTTATATAGTGTTTCTCATTCGTTCGTATATAAACAATCGTGAATTGAAAAATACACTTTTTATTCGCATTTTGGGGAAATCATATAATATTATACACGACGTACACACTAAAATCGATCCGAGGTCTCGATATGAATGTTAACAAAACGTGTTCTCCGAGAATACGATAAATAAAAAACTGTTTTAAAACATAGACAATATAATAATATATTATACTATGCTAAAGAAAGTTGCAACTATTTGAAAAAAAAAACAAATTTTGGACGTGCTTTGAATTTAAATTTGCACCGATATACCAACTAATACACTTTTGGGATGGTCATCTTTTGTAACTTGTACAATTTTTGTTTTTAATATACGTAATTGTGTATCATGTATTGTTATATTGTGATTTGTTGTCACCGTCGACGTGATATTGCACGTACCCAGTATACAAATTGCTTATAAAATGTCTGGAATGAAACTATGAAGTTTTCATGTAAGAATCTTTTGCGGAATTCGATATTGGTATTATTGTACTTTTGTGTGTATACTTTAATAAAATGTTCTATTTTTTGTTTTGTGTCATGTTTTATTCTTTTTATTATTACAAGTTATTATTATTTGTATGATACAATAAAATTATGCACATTTTATTAGTATTCTATGAATAAAAAAAAAACAAATTATTTTCAAGTACTAATTTTAATAATGTTTCACTATGCTGTAATAGTTGCATAGTTGAATTTTAAAAATTGCAGTAATTAGAATTAATATAATTTACAACCGAGTAAGAATTAATTTTCTAGTTAATAGTGTACTTACTACTTATTAAAGAGGTCGTAGTTGTATTAAAAAAATAAAAAAAGATTTTTTTATATAAAACATACCTAAGTGATTAGAAAAAATGTAATTAAATTCGTTGACAAAAAAAAAAAACATCTTAACAGCATGGGCACGATAAAAAGAATTTATTAAAGTCGTCGATATCATTTGTAAGTAGTTTAGCTAAGCCATCAACGGTATTAACTATGTTAAGTGTTTTATAAAAACCTAAAATGAACTAAGAACATTTGAGCTCTAAAGTCTAGGTCGAGGTCTAGATTGTATAAATGAACTCCCAAAATATGTAAATTCGTTAATAATACCTTCATAATTCTATATTATGAAATACATTCTTATTATTTTTTATTAAATAATTAGTTTTAAAATTGTGTATAATATATAGGTATGTACTACCTATGTTATTTTTAAAAGAAGTTTTTTCAAGAATACTATTGAAAGGAATAATTTGAAACAAACGGTAATGTTTCTTTAATGTATACATTATATTATGTTATATTTTATGGATGCCCATTTCTCGCTTCACTCAGTAATTATAAATACAAAGTAGGTACCGAATTTCCGCTCGTTTGCTCCTAAAATGTTATCTTTAATTACATTGTATCCAGGGTACCATGTAACAGAATATATTACGTAATATTTAAAATGTAAAGACCGTGCTCAATAACTAAACTTAGGTTAGGTTAGCCGAGAAAAATTTTCCGTTTATCAAAGATTTATCAATTTATCTCAATTTCAGTGCCATTTCCAATGTAAATCAACAATATTTAGTACTTATATTGATATTTTAAAAGGTTAGGTTAGGTTAATTTTGTGTAATCAGGTGTGACCCTGTAATGTTGCTGCTCTATTGTCTGTATAAAATATACGAGTTTAAAGCTCTTTGTACGAGTAAATAAAAGGCGATCTTTCGAATGGGAAATATTTAGAGGTTCTCCCGATGCGTCCTGTCAACTCGTGAGTATCCTCTTGCCGAGTGCAAACTACACTACTTCTTACTGTGCTTCAAATATATTATGTATGTGTATCAAAACGTGTGTGTTTCAAGCGCACTCAAATCGTTTATCAACGATAAACGCGTACGCTCAGAAATCTTGTTTGGGTATTTCGCGTGTCACTTAGGTTTCGCATATATTTAGAACATTGTCATTTGCATATGCAGAACGTTGGGTATTTTGATTTTAAACTGAATTCCCAGACGAGCAAATAAATGCAAATACTGAAAAATGCATTGAAAAAATCCCAAATTCCGCTGTGTCGTCGAAATGTTTATAATATAATATGAACCACGCGCACGTAATACAATATCGATAAAATATCCATAGGCGTCGAAAACATATTAATAATCCTTTGATTATTTTAACAGCCCCTCCTCTCTGTCCATCTGTGTTTATTTAGTATTAAGGTACTCCAAAGAATAAAAATATAATTTGTTTCAGGTTTGGGGTACACACAATATTATATTTAAGCATATTTTTTTTTAAGTGTTAGTAGACATTGTTTTTTTTAACGCTTGTTTTTACGGAAGCACACCAAACAATGTAATAATATGTACCACGACACATAGGTATTACTTTGATATTTTACTTTACTTCATCGAATAGAAAATAATATGTATGTACCTATTCGACGTTTTTCAAAATTCAATAAAGTAAACCTTAAGTTTTATTATTGCTCATTTGTTATACGTCGGTAAGTATTAATTAACTCTTCGTAAACTGACGGTATAATATTGACCATCATTAAACTGAAAAAATATTATACTGCTGTTACAACATCTATAATAAGATTTTATTAAAATATTTCCAATATATCGATATAGAATTGCGTGCCCTAATATTGTAGGCAATAATCTGGTAACGTAACTTGTTGGTAGGTACTTATTCATTAATTCGTCTTGCGCAAACATATAACATTAAGCTGCAAAATACTTGTTAATCTTTATAGATGACGTCAAAATGTCTAATTTTGAAGTACTAAAAGATTTAAATATTAACTGGGTATCTCATTTTCGTATTTGATTCGAAGCAGTTACAAATACCAATAGTCTAAAGTCCATATTTTTTCTGATTATAAATTGATAATTTATAAGTCAGTACTTAACTGATAGTATCATTTACGTTTGACATATTATTATTATTATTAATTTTATTAGAGATTCATCTCGAATTCCTTCTATAGTCCGTCTCACGAAAGAAAGGTACCGCGTCCTGACGAAAAACCGGTCAGAGACGCTCATCCTCCACTCCGCATTTCACCAAAACCTCCTTTCTACCGGGTACAGCAACGGTGTAGAATTCAGTCGGCGGAAACGGTACCCTTCTTTCGTGAGACAGACTATAGTCTAACAACGGGGCGTGGCGTAAATTTTAAATTCCTATTTTGTGTATTTTGCGATCTTGTTCCGAATCAGATTAATATTTGAACTTTTCTCTTGGGATTCAAGTTTTTCAGTTGGCCTTGTTTTAGCTGATGTGGGTTTCTGGAAATATTTTAGATTCGTGAAAATGTTAAATCATTAACATGCAAGTTTATTTTCACGTAGCACCTTTATAATTTAAAAATATAACATAGATTGTAATTGATAAAGTAATTATCACAGTGGTTCGGTATTTAATGAGTTATTTAATGAGAAATTGAGATGAGTCTAAATCGTTAAACATTTAATAAACTATTTTCAAAAGCCTTATTTTTATTTTAGAAATGTTAGTACCTTAATACGATATTAATTATGAGTCATACTTCATAGTATTTAAAGTTAAAACTTTGAATTGATTTTATAATATTATAATAATGTTTCTTATGTTTGAACCTAAAATTGTATATATACAATTAAAGTTAATTACATTTTTGTACTTTGAATTTACGTATAAAGTTCTTATTTTTTGCTCCTAAACTTGTCTGGTAACTTTTCTTAATTTATGATTTTTTTTAAATTTATCTACACTTTTTGACCGAAAGCCAACCTAAAGAAAGAAAGGATTATTAATTTATCTAATTATTTTTATTTTATCACACCGTAATAATGAACAATACAACTATTAAATTAAATTATATTGACATTTTATATGTATTATTGAGAATGCCAATATGCCATTTCAAATTATAGACAAATTATTATAGACCAAATAAATACAATATGTACGATTTTTTTTATAAAATAGGTATGAACAATTTGATAATACGTACAATTCGCTCATATTTCCGATTTTAAGTTTCGATTACTATATATATTGTACTGTATTCATATTTAATAATAATAATGTGATTAAACTACACGATTGACATAAAACTATCTGTATTTTAACTCATACTCGTATGTGTGTCATGGCATCAAAAGTTTAGATTTTATACCTCATTTTTGTATTTATTATTAAATTGTCGCTTTATATACTCAAGTATAGATAAATACTACATTTAAGATTAAAATATTACAAATTCGAATTATTTATCACAAAATTAGGTTATTTTTTCCTTTTAGGTAATTGCACATTAGGCTATTTTTAATATTAATCACAAAATAATATAATTGTTATAAACAATCAGCAGATCTATGCAAAAATCCTGTCCAATAAAAATTATTATTTATGTTTTAAATTGACATTTCAGTACTTATGTTTTATACAACATAAATAAATATTGGTTTTACCTCAATTATTTATTGAAACGATACATGTATACGTAATTTTGGTCTCCAAAAGGGATAAAACAAACTATAATTATCTATAGTGTTTTTCGTTTGTGCGTGCCTTGCCTATTATGAATTGTTGTCTTTTTAAGTAGATATTTTTGCTTTTACTGTTATATTTTATTTTGTGAACAGTTCCAGGTATATTGTCCTTTTTATTTATAAATGGTTGATATTCCTCATAATTCTGCATTATTTGTTTTAATTCTATCTGTAAACAGTTCAAAAGCGATTTAAGACTCGAAAGTCTATATATTATGTACAATGATCACATTTAAGACATGGACATATTCATACAATTAATATAGGTACAATTAACTAAGTACCTATAATAGAGCCTTTAACAGGACGCTACACATGCTTTTGTTACCTCTGTCTTATAAGTGTGTAACATAGCAAATTTACGTTCAGCAGATCATAGTTATAGGTTGTATGTAGTAGGCTTATAACACTGGCTAATATTATTATGTGTATTATAATACTTGTATTTGTTTATTAAATATTAAATTCGTGGAAATGTAGTTACTAAGTAGAAATATTTGTACAAGTGGTGATAGACAGTTGTTGTAACTATTGTAATACAGTGTGTGTAGAGGACAATTAAATATTACGTAAGTGGTAAGAACACGTGAAGTTTTTTCTTTTTTAAAACTATTGTTTGTTCCAAATTTTTAATTGATTATTGTAAGTTAATTCAAGTTTGATCATATTGTCTGAATAATGTCTGAAGGTTATTAAAAATATTAAATCATCCTGCATGACGTGTCACATGTTGCCCTAGCAATTCGTAAATATCACGACTTGGGTTAATTTTTTGAATGCGTTGTTTGAATCGTTTAAAATGTTATAACTGAGCTAACGTCATATTTTTGTAATGGCTGTTTTCCGAGTTGCTCGGAGGGACAGAAAAAAGATAAATGTCCCCAACATTAATATGCGGGTCAGTAACATGATACAGATGGCCTTTTCCCTGCTTTTTACATATTGTTTTTTAATCGTTTTTTTTTAAAATAATTTTTTGCTCCCATATTACACTTCAGTAAAATAATGCCATTACTCATTAGACCTACATAACATTACTCATTAAAAAAACATAATACTACTCGCTTGTTTTCAGTTTTTTCCGCGTCTATATAATGTTTACAACTATACATTTTTATTGTTTCTATCATTTTTTTAAAACAATTTATAAGAAGTGTACTGAACATGCAAATCAAATTTGAAATAGTTTAATATATGAAGCAACTAAATACAAGTGCTTACGGTAGGTATACTTGATGGCCTATTTATGTATATATATATATCTATATATATACTCAAATACTCAAATACATATCAAATAATCAAATGCAAGCAATCTATAATCGTTATACATTTCAAGAATTAGACTACATTTTCAAAAATTGAACAAAATGTTATTTGATGATTAAAAAAAAAAAAAATTTTGCATAACTTTTATTGAAAACAATTAATATTTCAAAATAAATTTATTTTTTTTTAGTGTAATAGGACGTAAGACAATTTTTTTTTTAATTTTTAATATTTTAGACAATAC
>PVMI01056622.1:0-10114 GCA_008528875.1 Aulacorthum solani | reverse complement strand
CTCTAATGAAAACTATTTTTTTTTTACATCTACCTGCCGTGCGTATAGACGAATCACGCAATTCTATACTAAAGTTAGTGTAAAAGTCTGCGAGACGAATTGACGACACATCCGCTCGTGCCTGGACGTTTATAACAGGACGTATGTCTTCTATATACAAACTTTTTAAATGATAAATTGATCATCCTGGTCGTTATTCTTAAAGTTTTCAAGCGAAAGCATATTATTTACATTTTAATTATATACAAAATATCATATTTTAACCATATATATTTGCATCAGGCCAGTGTCTCTTATATAATAATTACTTGATTACGTTATCCGAATGCGTAGGTACGCATTGAATTAATATCACCACCTATAATATATGTTTGTTTTTTCGGTACATTATATTAATTGTTTAATTTGTTTATAGCACTGTATGGTTGTTGTAGTTGTAGTGATGGATAACTACGCCCAAGCACGCGGGGTTTCGTTTATTATTATTGTTATTAAACGAAAAATTGTACCGAAACAGTAAAAACCGTTTATGTAAATGGTTATTCAATGTAAATTAAAACACGGTATCTGGATCAAGGTGTAAAGCTAATATCTATTCACGTGTGCATATACTGTATGTTTCATATTATACTCTACGCCGATGACACATACTATTATTATTATTATTATTATATCATCACGGACTGGCCGATGTGCCCGATCGATACCATTATTATTAATGGACCGTGTCGTGTACTCGTATTAAACATATGATTATTAGTTTCGAGTATTTCGACATCGTGCATTAGCGCGTTCAGAAACGTACTCACGGATACGCACTATTTATATATTTCACATTAAGTGTACTAGTATTATACCAATATGATATAACGATGATAGTAGTAGGTAATAATAATAATAATTATTATTATAATTATGAAACGTATGTACAATAAATGCAAAATTAACCAGGGTATTATATATACAGATTATAGTATAACAATTTCTGTATAAATATTTTGTATGTATAAAAAATGTTGTAGACAATGTATGTGGGATACGATGTATAATTTTTACGTTAATAGTGGGCACAGAGAATTAAAGTCAAATATTTGAATTATTTTTCTATTTTGAGTGTTTAAAATTTATAATCCTGCATTATTTTTCTAATTATTTCTAAGTATTGTTACATATACTAAAATTTTTAAATATTATACACAGTGATTCACTGCTTGGTGCTTACACTCGCCTAGTTTTTTCTTCAATGATCCAGTTATTCAAAATCTGATTTTTGGAATTTTTTAATATATTATATACATTATACTTATTATAATATAAAATCATATTTTCACATTCGATATTTGTACTAGGTACATCAACATTTTCAAAAAAATTATCCACTCAATAATTTACATTAAAAAAGGGGGAGGAAAACCCATCATTTGAAAAATAGAAGTTTTTTTAGGACACTAAAATTCAAGAATTTAAAAAAATTGTGCTTAAGTATATTCATAAACTCAAGAAATCAGAATTTGAATAAATTATATATCGAAGAAAAATGGGGTTGATCATGATTGGTGAATCACCCTATATATATCAAGCTACATATTTTTTTTAAAAATTATAGAGTTTAATATTTTATTTCGCTTCTCTGACGATTCACAAGAATCGTAACTATTTTAATGTAGGTACTTCTACGTAATGATAATAATGATTTATCTTAAATGCATAGTTTAACATCAAATTATTTCGAGTTTTACTTGAAAATGTGTCTGATAATGACGGGAATGTTCAAAAATGCTCACTACTAGTTTGTTGTGAACAAAAAAAGAAAAAAAGTCAAATTTAGTATTCTTAAAAAAAAAAAAAAAAACATTTTTCGAGCTGTTACAATACAGCGCACATTATTTTAATGTTTTCAAGGGCTGTATTGTAATTTATTACACGGCGCTAACGAGTATACACATTTAACGCCTCAATATTCGACCCTCGATTATAATAGGGTATCCCTGTCATTATTTCAACTGTCGCGGCCGTGCGTATGGTGTACAGCAAGTGCACGCAGACAATATTATATTATATTATATTGTTTACGTCGTTGGTTAGCCGATAACCGAACTCGCGTATTATTTACCAGACACGCTGTGTGTTTGTTTCTCATTCCTTCCAACTCGAAGGCATATCAAATATTTGCTCGATGCGCCGCAGGGGTAAGCGTATAATAGTAATAAGTAACGCTTATTTAAGTGATTTCGATTTTTTCTTTCCCCGGACGTCTTTCTAAGCCACACTGACGCACCTGCAATTGCTACACCAACCGAGTTGTGCAAAATACATATATGAGTGATGTATAGTACACTATTATAGACACAACGGTGATAAGTGATTAATTTCTAGACGAATCTACAGGTCGTATGTATGAATTTAGTGGTTGGAATCAGTGGCAGATACTGAAACTGCGATGGAATATCGGCGAAGACTTCGAGTGAAGAGTTTAATTTTACGATGGTTGTAAACGGATACAAATAGGTACAACCTAAAATGATTATCTAAAATCGAATAGTGGACAAACTATAACAAAGGCGCCTACACTACAAGTCAAATTTGTTGTGTAAGTAGAGTAGTGTCCTTAAGGTTTCCATAATGAATACGATAGGATTATAATAATGAGTTTTACACGGAATCGTGTGGCTATTTTCATGCTATGCACAAAACCAAGAAACCTAAACAAAATAAACACGCTCTACTCCCCTCGAAGTAATTTAATGTGTTCAATGACTAAGTCTAAAATAATACGCACGATAATGAGCGAATAATATAGCTAATATAATATAATAGGTTTATTTACTGAGACAAATACCTATGCTGGCTTAAACGAAATTATTACTCTAATAATTGTTATAACAAATATGACGTATAGGTTGCGCCGACATAAAAAATTCGAAATTCTAGAACATTTTATAACGAAAATATATTATGTGAGGACAAAAATGTGCGTGCGATTATCATGACAACTAAATCGTGGGTAGGTGTGATTAAAATGTAATAAAATATTTATACATGTATATTTTTATCTTTGTGTTATCAATATTTGGACGGATATTATTTTGAAAATGTAAGGTAAATTGCAAATTCAATTTAAAAAAAAAATAGAAGGAGACATTTGTTTGCTGTAATATCGTGACAACATACAATGATCATATCAACGAGGTATAATTTCATAAGGCTAAAAGAACTTACAAGAATCAGTACCTCAAAATACTGATTACAATAAAATATTGGATCCATGAGTCATGACTTTTAAAAAAGTTTCAATGTTGGTATAATTTATTTTCGTTTCATTTTCAGTCAAAAGTATTAAAAAATAACTTTCATGTATCATTATGTCCTTATAACCTTCCAGGTATTTGGTACTTTAGTATAGGTATCTATTAATGCTGAAATCAATAGATGAAATCTGAGACACAATAAATGAAAGTGAACTAGTACAGAGTGTGTATAGTTGGGAAATATCGGAAGAATTTAGGAATAGAAGAGCAAAGAGTTACTCAACTTTACAATACTTGATTGAGATAGCATTGCTAGTATTAAAGCCACGTTTTTGGAAACGAAGAACTAGTATTTAATATTTTTTTGGACTTGAATTTATTGTGGTAATGGTACCTAACAGACTGTCGATCTCCTAATCCATTCATATAAAAATTAGATACTTAAACTAATAATTAACTACAAATCATTAGAAATTCGATTTTCAAAGATAAAAATTCTAAGAAAAATATTTTGTTTTACAATATGAAATTAAAAATGTATGTCATTATTAGAAAAATATTTTCAAACACTTGATCACTTTTCGGGATACTAAAATATGTTTTCTGTTAAAGCAATCATTCAGTATACACATTTTCCTCTCACCTCTTTCTATAACCTTAAAACTCTCCCAACTTTTTATATTGAGCATGTGCTTTAAATGGGAATAAATAATTTTACTTTTAAAGTTCTTACACAACTAAATTATTTGAAAAGTATTTCATGTTTTTGAGAAATATAAAAAAACGGAAATATATTTATTATTTGATTTTGAGTCAAAACTACCGTGGACAATAATAATAATTGTGTCTCGCTAATAGAGTGATATAAATATCCAAAATTATATTTCAACATACTAAATAGAAAATAGTTATTACTTATTAGTTATTACCATACGTGGTACTCTGCTCGGACTGTACCTTTGTATTGTTAATAATTGTTCATGTGTGCAGTGTATGTTATGTAATGTTTTGTTTTATTAAAGTAGTGTAATAAAATATAACAACGTTTAATTAATTAATAGAAGTTATTACAATAAATTCAAAGTTTGTACATAAAATTCATAAATTCAAATTTTCCTTCCAAATTATTATGTATATTTTATTGTATTATAAAAATAACAATAAATAAATAAATCCAATATTTTGTTCAACAAGTTTTTCAGATTGTTCTACAGTTTCTTCTTAAATATACCTCCTAGTGGTTTTAACGTGATATTCAATATAAATTAGTTTTTATTTATCTTTTTTATGAAATATAAAAAACTAAAACAACTTAACAATTTAAATTCATTTGTTTAAACATTTCAGGCTATGAATTGCAATTTATTTTTACTGAGCAGGCATAATTATTATATGCGTAGGTCGAGTCATATTTCTCAGAAAGAAATTTGTTTTTACATCCTGTTAGCATAAACTTTTTATGAACAAATAGGTATGTAAAAGAAAAAACTAATGGAGGTTTAGACCTCGTTGACTTCTTGAATCAGTTTGGTTAGATATCTACTTTGGAAAAAACACGAAAACGCTCCTAAATTTTGATGACTATAATTATAGTCTCGCTTAAAAATATTTTCCACTTTAATCACTGATACACCATTCATGTAAAACTGTTGTACTGTACTTATGTATTCTATTCTATTTTACAAGCGAGAAGGTCTCTAAATTGTTCTACATTGCATCTACAAACAGTGGGTTGAGGCATTATTATGATTTATAATATAATATCATTGAAAGCAGAGAGACCACTCTGACCATTGTGTGTAATTTTATTGTACGTATCCTTTCAATATCCTATAATATTATGTGGATAGTGTGTACGTCACACGTGAAGAACTCTCGACAAGATCTTACTAAAACGGTTAAAATGCAAAGTGTAAGTATCAATTCATTGAAATACTTTGCAAGTATACATTTTTGATATTACTGATTTTAAGATGAGTCGACAAAAAACATAGCCATCAATTGTTTAGTAAAAAAAAAAAAAGATATATAATATGGTATTAAGAAACCACAACTATAACTAAATCGATCTGTCAGAAAAATGTGTTTCAGTGTTTTATCTATTGTGACTCTTGGCTGAACGATTGAAGAGTATAAACCAATATATTTTTTTTTTGTTTCATAGAAGTGCGCTTTTCTTGTATTTCACCAGAAACTTTTTCGTTTATATCTTATTTTCATATTATACATTTTTGTTATTTTACAATGAAAACGTAATTTTTTTTAGGTTTTTAATGGTGTGAAAACTGTATAGAAACAAAATAGGTCAGACAAGAGATAATACTACAAAGACTAGATTAAATCACCAAGAGACATTTTCATTATTATTTTTAAATGAAATCGGTCATTAAGATGAGGGTGTTCTTAACTCGTGGTCTATGGACCCTTGGAGGTCCACAAAATAACTCTGAATTATTTTCAAATGACTCAGAAATAACTTTTTTGAAATAATTTCAACTATTTGATGACTTAGGTTGAAATTAACAGTTTTAAAATATTAACTTTGAAAAATGAAATATCAAAGGTATTAAATCAAATCTGTACTTGTGTAAGTTATAATAAATTAATAAATATTAGTATGGATTTTCATTGCTAAATACAGTAACGTGTATTAATCGTACTTATAGGATAACACATAAGATATGATTCATGTTAACAATGTTTTTACATATGTTAGCTATGTTGGTAACGCCGATGTCCAGTCAGAGCGACTAGGTCATCAGTGTTATTATTCAGTTGTTGTTTTTGAGCACTCTCAACGGCTAGGTACTGCTCCGTGCGTCCAGCCGTTGCTCGCTTTGTAACTCGTGTAACTTTTTAATGTATCTAGTGATTCCTCATTATAATAATCTAAGTAATAACAGTAATATATTTATGTGATACGCTTACATCTGTTTCATTAATTATTTCTTTGGTTTGAGTATTACCCCTACGACCAGTCACCTCTTCGTGCGCCCAGCTGTTAGCTCTCTTTTAGGTTTATATTAATTAATTGTAGAGTCGTTTTATAACACATATAACTATATCAAATAATAAATAAAATATAATAATATTATCTTCCTCTAAATAATGATTAGGTATCGTAATTTAATTTACAGGAGTTTTTAATACCACCAAAATTGCTTTGGTGTATTTCATCATTCATAGTTGGTCTTCTCGTATAAACATTATTAACGTCATATTAATATTGATGAAGAATTATTTTTTTGTAATGGGTTACTTTGTTTGAACCGTTGTATTTAAAAATACTCACAATCATGACTAATACATTTATTTTTAAAAAGTTTTTCAAACACGCAGTTACTAAAAGTATTAGTTTTAAAGTTTAATGTTCTCTGCGTAAGTACTTGTATTTTTTAATCAAAGAGTAACGTGTAACGAGCATTTACTCTTTATACTCTTATATAATAATTAAAATGTTTACAACGTATATTTTGTTATAAATGGTGTGGGTAATGAAATCGAATAATTATAATATCGCGTCCAAGACCCAAATGGTGGCTATTAGGTGACCTGCAAATAGTGTGGGTACCTACTCGAATTATGACAGTAAAACATTCGTGTAAATAATATTATTTAATATATTTTAACCATCCATTCATTTTTATTTAAAAAAAACATACCACGCATTTGTACATTGTTTTAAAACATTTAATCGTTTACGTGGAACCATGTTTTTCTATATTATTACATCAAGCTGACCCGGGACGTCGGAAAACCACAGAGGCCCACCATGTACAGTTAATCATATTATATTCTAGTTGTCTAATTATTGGCTTTTACACGTGTTAAATAAATACATTTTTTTTACCGAATAAAAGTTGTACATAAGTACCTAACTCAATAAAGTTTAGAATTATTCCGTCACACTTTAGTACGCTACCGTAAGACAATCTCTGCATTTATTTGTTAATTAATTATAATGATAATAAAATAATATTGTATGTTATTACAATTATACTCGTGGCCCTCAAATTTTTGACTTGTGGGTGGCTTTTGAAAACGATTGTAATATGCTTGACTAACGGCTAATGGTCTGTCATTTAATTTATTGAAGTGAACACAGATATCGTTTCGATCCTCCGGTCTACCGTAATTTATTGTCCTTAGCATAATAATAATAATAATATAGTCATGGAAAATTAATGATAAGGATATCGGTTGAAGTATTGACACCGGAGAATTTTCAAGTACTATTAGCTTTTCTATATTGCAGCTAATTGAATTCTGCTGAAAACAATTATTATTGCATTTAATAAATAGTTCAAACAATTATTTTAAAAATGGAAAATTCTAATTATTTTATAAAAAAATATATTTAGGTCACTCAGAACATGAGTGTAGTAGAATTTTTTAAATACAAAATGGAGTAATGTTCTTAATCAACCAATTTTCTACCGAGACATTCTAATTTATTATCATCACACGGGTACTAAGATCGATTCGTTAATATTTTAATTAACATATACTCCTATGTCTTTTATATTGTGAGCGAAGCAATTAGTGTGTGTTTGTCTTACAATGATGTGGGTTTTTTTGTGTGTCTGTAATATTCAAGTTGTGGAGCAGTAAAAATGTTTTAATCTTCAACTTCAAAAGTGATTTCAGATATTAAATTTGATCTAGCTTAGGGGTGTCCAACCTTTTGTGAAGACTGGGACACATCATATGGGTATAGACGTTGTTGTGGGCCACATAATTTTTAAAAATAATACATTCAAATTTAATGATTAAATAATATTCATATTACAACAATACATTTTATTATAATTTTACTATAGCGAATAATAAGCAGACATATTTTACAAGCATTAATATATAGTTATAATTACACGGAAAAATTTATTTATTTATAGTAAAAATTATAGTAAAACTTATGTGAAATTTGAAATTGCTTTTTTTGTGAGAGTAATGAATCAATATCCGGATTTATTGAATTTGTAGAAATCTTCAATGTATTATGTACAATTAATTAATGTTTTTTCAATTGAAGTGAGGGCCGCATAAAAATCTATCACGGGTTGTTGGTTGGACACCCCTAATCTAGCTGATACTTACTTAGGGGAGGATAAAATTCTAAATAATATTCAAAATATTTAGGACAAAGTAAAAAAAAATAATAATACTAACAATAAATCAGTTTTTGACCAAATCTAATTGATTTTTGTTGTGATTTCAAAATGAATAACCTTGGATACTTAAAATGTTCATTAATTATTTGTAAAAATATTTTCTATACCTCATATAATTTTGAACATTTTTTTTACACTTTTTGAGAATTTAGTTACTTAGAATATCAAAAGATACAACATTTTGTTATACACTTTTGAATTTATAATTTTAATGATGTTGCTACAGAAAAGATACTTCACGATTTTTCCTATATTTTTTATAGTTGTAAAAACAAATTTGAATTTGTCAAAAACTGGATTTGAGTAAATATTCTAGTTTTTGTTTTTCTCGAGTATTTAAAATAATGTTGGGATATTTCTCTTATTTTTTACCTTCCAAAGTACCAATTAGATATAGTTTTTGGCTAGAAAACACCCTCAAAGTTGAAAATCGAGAACATTTTTACTTCACCAAAAAGTGATGACAGACGAAAAACACATATCATTATAAAACCAATAGATTTGTCACTCAACTCAGAATTGAAAACGTATAGGTTGTTTTTTATAAATCAAAAGTTATAGCCTGGTCGCCAATAGATAGTGCCTAAGAATAAATAATGACATTATAAAATGTTAGAATTGTTTGTACTCGAGTACTTCCTATTTTTCAAACCAAAAGTTAATGCTTTACAAACAATTATTAACGAATAACACAGTACATGTCTGCCTTTAGGGCACTTAATATTGCATATTATTTCTCATTGTATACCTACATAAAGTAACTTTTAGTATTTCAAACCAAAATGAATTATTTTAAATTTAAAATAACGGTAGGTACCTAATTGTAATTGTTATATTATATTACTGACGTTATTTCACTAAATTTGAATGTTTATGTGTTGAGGGGGAAGGGTTACTATACGTACCAATGTACCATACCCTTTTAACAAATCGATTTATCAATCACTCAAATTACATAATTAGTATTATATTATACCTAATATTATAAACTGTTGTGCAGCATTAAGGATATTTTTCCAAATACTTTTAACTACCTTCTATAGTTAGCAAAACCGTTTAAGTGTTTTGCGTCTTTATATTTTGCTAATAAGTATCCTTGTCAATTCATTATATTTTATGTTCTGGCGGTCATGGTAAATTATGGATATTTTGATAAATTAATATGAAACTGATTAATGGTCCTGTTTAATTATTGTAATACAATTATACATTGTGCCTACATAATAGCTTAAATCATAATTTCAATTTAAAATTTAAAATTTAATAAACTATCTTTTGTATTTTAATTTTATAGATTAAAGATTTTTTTATTTCATATAATTTATTTATTTTGATCTTATTATTTTCCACTGGTGGGGCGGAAAATGCTACTAGAGATTGGCGATCCACGTGAAAGACTTTTCCGGATTTACAGATGGCTTGTCAAGCCCTGCGACGTCAACCAGCATGGTTAACCATATTTAAGTACCACGAAAGCAAGTGCCTCGCCTCTCGACGTCCCAATTCGAACTGTGTCCATACACTAGGGACCAACCCATAGCAACCGCCGACCTACCACCAGTTCATTTCACCATCACAGAGCATTCACGACACCGCACTCAAATGAAACATCGTAAAATAATATGTAACCTTTTGTAGACTCTATTTCTCACTTACAACATGCGAAAGCATAGGACTCGCCTATATAAAGGACAT
>PVMI01056582.1:0-10452 GCA_008528875.1 Aulacorthum solani | reverse complement strand
CTACGAGTATAATGATAATACATTAAATATATTGTTACCATGATGTATTATAATATCTCACCTTATAACAATTAACTATAGATGATTATCAATATTACCAAATAATGCAATTTATAAAAACATAGACAGTAGCCAATAGTAATTAATGATTCAACATATATTATATTTACCATATATTATAATATATATTGTGAATTATTTTTAAGATGATTGTATAATACGTACTATAGTACGATTTTAGTATCAGTAAATTCTGAAACCAATATATACTGTGGTTTCCCACAAACTATATTATACGGAATTTTCGAGAACTTGTTTGGTGCAAATCTAAAAGAATGAGTTTTAAGTAATATAAATGTAATAATATTTACCTAAAAGTTAGAATACGGTATTACTACACTTGTAATAGATTCATTGCTTCTACCTAACTACATGTAAAAGGAAAAAATGTATACAAAAATAATGTTTTGCATTCGTCTATTTTTTGGTTTAAGAAAATTTAGTACATAGTACCTATATATGTGATAAAATAAATTATGAACATGCAATTACAGAATTTATAAATACATGCTCATTGCTTATATAATATGTGGGTCAAATTCATAAGCACGCACTTGATTAATAGCATAACTGACGAATTAAAATAAATATATAAATATTAGAATATCAGAATATTTCATAAGTACCTATAGCCCGGCTATAGGTCCCTATCATTAGAATTATTAAGCTAAACAAAATATAAAATGCATACTATTTGATACTATAAAATTTGTTTAAATACTCTTTATAGTTTATGTATATCAATATATCATTATCATATGGAAGTGGGCACGTACGTAGGTATGTTAAAATCACAGATTCAATATAATATTATTATGCCATTGTTACTTTATATTATTATTTATATACTGATATAATGTCTGCATTGCATTGTATTTGTGTTCTATTTTTTTTACTCTTAATAGTTTCGCTGATATGAAATTCAAATTTACGGACATCCAATATTCCAATCGGATAAAATATCGTTGCCAATCGGTACATTAGCGTTGTTTATCTTTAACATAATATTATATTTTAATCTATAGTGTAATAATAATTGTAAAAACAACTTCGTGTTTCGCAATAGATAAGAGTACATTGATCGAAAAAAGATAATTTATCCTTTTTGATAATGTGAATAAATAAATAAATATCAATATCAATTCTGGATAAATGAAGTCTTTTATCTTTTTGTACAAACAAGACATTTTTTTTTTAATAATTTAAAATATGTTATATGAAACAATAATAAAATGTCGGTACTGAATAATATGCAAGAAATTTTTTTTTTTGCTGATGCTTACAATTTTTCTGTTTTATATTTGAATTTAGATACAATTTTTCTAATTCAATTATAACCAGTTAACTAAATGCTACAAGGTGCAGATCTTTAATTAATATATGAGATATTGGATACGTAAATAATAGGTTTTAATATAAGGATATAATAGTTGTATGGTAATTTCATAAGTGAATTTATTGAATATTTTAGATTCAAAGTGAAACATGATAGAATTTTAGTAATGGAAATTGTCATATAGATAATAGGTATTTAAATATATTGTACATATAGGTTCCATATTATTAATATTTCCACGATTTTAGTTATCAACTAATAAGCTTTAATTTGTATATATATGTTCAACTGAAAAATATTATTATTTTTTAAATGTTATTACCATTTATATAACAAATTATAATATTATGTTATTTATTAATATTATTTTTTTATGTATTAATATAATAAAATATTTTTAAAAACAAGTAAATAATTAAAAAAATAAATTTGTATTGTTAACTCCAAAGTCAAAAGTGTAGTTTAAGTATATTATCCGAGTAAACAATTAACACAATATTAATGGTTTCAATTTTAATACAAGAACATTAAGAAAAATAATAACATGAGAATTCATTATATAGTATAAAAATAAACAATACTTTTACTAATAAACATTGATGTGACATAACCGGTTTTTTTTATTCATGTCTTCAATATTTTTAAAATAAATTTAAAAAACGGTTTACAGAACTAGACAATTGAATAACATTATATTTTGGAATATTATATTTATTTCAATTGTAAATGTATTGACACTAAAATATTTTTAACGATTGGTGTTTTTATACTCAAATACATACAATAAATATTTGTTTTTATTTTACCTTAAATTACCTACTAAAATAAACTGTAATAACTAATAGCCATTTATGTTTTCAGTGATAATATTACATAATAATATAATGTTATTGTGTGTATTTCATGAATAAGATATAATTTTGGTTTTGTTAAACCATGAAGTCTCTTACTTAGTATAGTTATTAGTTAACATTTAAATTCAAACGTAAAATGCAAAAATACAATTTAAGTACTTACCTATTTTACATTTTGGTTATCTACTTGATTCAAATTAATTAACACTCATATAAATATCTGGATAAATCACTATAAGAAATAATTTAAGTTATATATATTATGGAATGATATAGTATTTATACCATCTTACGTTGTATAATAATTATTAATAAACATATGCTTGTTACCCAACTAATAAATGAATGTATGTGTAATAGGTACCACTCGGTACTTGACAGCTTACTCATCTATGGGTAGTTTATTTTTCAGTTATAAAATCTGTTATTTGATGTCCTCACATTTAAAGGTATTTTATTGTTTAATCAAATTTCGATTAAACTCTCGTGGGTTTTAATTTTTAGCTTGATATGTTATTTACAACTAACATTGTCATAAGCGTGTCTAGAACGCTATATAGTGTTTGTATATAATAAATGGGTACGATTGGAATAATTAATTTGTGGCCCGATCGTCGGTGAATACGGTTTTATTTTATTTTTTTATTTTCAACCATCGTCGGTTGGTCCTAATTTCCACACCCCATTTCCTCGTTTTAAAATGTACATAANNATACATAGATTGTATGTATATATTCTATATTTCTATGCACAAATTAAAACTTGCTCTTTCCTGTTGGAAACCCATTCGTGTTACATGCGATATGTGATATGATACACAATGTTTTATATCATGCGATATTCACATTTATTATTTATCATTCTAGTATTCTACTGTAGTATGCATGTTTTTGTAACCCTCTGATGTACATGCTTAGGTTATGTAGGTAGTGCTTTTCTTTTGCTGAAATATTCAAGCGGAAATTATATTATAATTAGGTGAATACGCCTGAATGAAATTTTGTGACTACCTGAGGTCACGTATTTTCATCGAGTTGCTGAATAATATATTCAGACTATTGATTCTACATAGTCGAATGTTGATTATTATTTTATTTTTTAGTTAGCTTTTTCGTTTGAAAACATTTAAATAGATATAACAATTTAAAATTCTTTAAATAATATTTACAACTATAATTTGTAATTATTTCGATAAATATAACTGTCAAGTCAAATCAATTAAGTAATTAATATTCATATAATTATTTTGACAGTAATAGGTACATTTATTTACCTCATATATACACTTCTTATGTCTTATATCTTAGATTTGTTTATAAAATAAAATAAAAAATATTGAATTACTATGTTACTATATTATCCAAGTAAAATAGTTTATTTCATAGTTAATAAGTGCAGATTTTCTGTTCTTTTATCCATTCATTTTAAATTTATATACACATATTTTTTTTGTTTTAGCATTTGTAATTTGTAAATATTTCTTCAATATAGGGCATTAAAAAAAAGATAACACTACCGTAAAAAATATATTTTTATAATGTTTTTACATTTTTAAATATTCGTATTTCTTATAGGCAAGCCTGAGCATATATGAATTAAAAAGTTAAAGTTAAGTTAATTTTAACTTTTTGAAATTTAATTTTTATTAATTTGACTGATTTTTATTGATATAAACTTCATAAATAACGAGTTACTTTTAATCAAATCTAAGTAACGTTTATTTATATATAGTTAAATAATAAATATAATAAAATTATTATTGATGATGCATATTGCAGAAACATTTACTAAAATAATAAATTAAAAATTTAGCTTAATTGAACTGTTGTTCTATTGCCAAAAAAAATTACTTAACTTAAGTTAATAAGTTTATTGTAAGTTTCCATATTCTAACTTAAGTAAGTTTTTATTAAATAAGTTTAAAATTATAATAACAATTACCTTACTTTAAACTTTTTTAAAGATTTCCATCAACTTAACTCAATTAAAAATTATCAATAACTCATAGGTGATAGATTATTGCATGTACATTTTTAGTAATTACCTGTTTTATTTGAAAATAATAACACATTGAAAAACATATTATTGCTTATATAAAATATATGTTAATATTTCCATGTGTATTTTTTTCTAGATTCACAATAATATAAAATAATACATAGTACATATACACTACATAATATATAAATATTACATTATATATTTTATTATAATTCACTAAATGTATAATGAGGTGCAAGTATAAATACATTTTTAAAATTAAGTTCTCACTCCTCAATAAAACCTATAAAGGGTACTATAGTATAGATAGGTACCTTATAAGTGTATACAGGTATATTAAGCATAATACTAACAATATTTTTTGTCATATTGTGTTGGAAAAATGTTTTATAATTTACACAGCCTTGTAAGTTTGAATAGCGAACGACAGACAGACACACACACACACACACACACACATCCCATCGCAACAATTTTATGACAATAGCATTATACCTACATAGCAATATCTATCGCCAAGTGCACATACAATAAATAACCACTGTACCATAATGAACAGTAGTTGTCATAACTGCGTTTTTATAATAACATTGTTATATTTTATTACATTGACCTCGCAGGTACATGAACGCATTATAGAATTATCTCCTTATCTATCGCTCCTACTCTTGGACTCTATTATTACACTATTTTTTTTTCAATTAAGGGTTTATCTATATCAGTTACACCTGTAATATATGCCCGAAAAACTCGATTATTCAAAACAACATCATAGAAATAATTATTTAGGCTGCGTGAAGTACGTCGATATGATTATTACCCAGGTTGTCATAACAAAAACTTCCCGCTGCGAGTGAAATCTCCGACTTCCTACTTGGATTTCGTGCGGATGAAAACCCCGCCGAGCGATGATGTTAAACCCCGAGCGGACATTTATTCAACGATACATTTATACACCCGTTTCCTGGGTTTGATTTATCGTGGTTTTTATTGTTTCCGTTTTATACTTTTTAAAGACTGTTTCAAGTGAGTGGTTAACGTTTGGACGTAGCCATTAAAAATAAAACGGGTGCATAGGATTCAAGGGACAAACCCGTTTTGAAGAAAAAAAATTCAGAAAAACTACCAACTATAAATAAATTCATATAGCGGAACAAAATATTGCTTGAATAAAATATTTTGAGTGATTATTATTTATAAATAGCTTCATTTAAAATTAACAGTTACCAATTCACCTGCAAGGGGAAACGATGTTACTGTGATAATGGTTTGAAATATTTAAATACATAATAATAGTTACCAAAATTATATTTTTTTTTATTATAACAAATAAATAAAACAAATTTGTTAAAAATCGAAGCTTTTTAAAAATTCCTGTTTCAGTCACTTTTTGTTCGTTTTTTCTCAAGCGTTTATTGACTATTGTAAATAAGTGAACATCAAAAGCTGAAACTTTTAAAGATCAATCTGGGTTCAATTAACTACCAGAACAGGTATTGAATTTAAAAATTAGATTTTTATTTCTGGTTTAAAAGTCCACGAAAAACATAATTGACACCCGTTTGTAAATGACAATTTAAATGGAACTGGAACGCATTCCTTTTTACAACAAAGGAACGATAATTTACCCAACGCTGAAAAATAACCTTCACTAAAATTGGTAAAAATAATTTAAAAAGAAAAAAATAACATTGATTTTAAATTTTATTTATGCAGAGGGGTTTTTATAAATTGTTTCCATCTCTATAGTAAACTATAAATACATAGTAGATTGCTTTATAAATTATAATAATTATTAAAATTAAAGCAAAATATTATTACAATTAAAAAAACTAGAAGATTCGATGAGGTTTCTCAAACGTATCTCATTGTCATTCAATGTGACACTTTACGTTATGTGTTAAAATAACTGATCAATAAATCACACAAAAAATTATTCCAGGCATTTACGCAAAATTGATCTTTCTTTTAGTCATATGGTAGGTTTGAAATATTTTTTTCAAAACTATCACTTATATTATTATATAATAATTATTGAAAGGTCTACTTCATGGACATCAATATTACCTGTATCATATATTATTGCTATATTAACTAATAATAAGTCAATACTGATACGAACCTTAGTGTGATATTGAATTGGTTCGTGGTATAAATAGATTAAGATTATTCTAAATATTTTGAATCACTGTCAAAAAAAATATTTATAATAGAAACAATTTTAAAATCCCTTATCCCAACGATTAAAATATTTTGAGTAACGACAAAATAACAAAAAATCGTTATATTTCGTTTTAATATTCAATTTTGTTAAAATTTGAATTTTAAACGTCTATGAAAAAAAGTATATCAATTTAAAATTTATATTTTCAAATTGCTGTAAGATCCACTTAGGTGGAATCATATTCTATTAAATTTTCAAGATGCATAATTGATAAAAACATATTGACATTATAAGCGAAAAATCTTAAAAAAATCTCAAATACTTATAAATAGCTTCGAATTTTTTTAACTTTATTGTGTACAGAAAATGATTATTGTAAATATTATTAATTTTGGTATATATTAAGTTTCTACGATCATTATTTTTCGAAATACAATAAAATAACAAAAAAGGATTTAAAAAAAAATGTTTTGGCCATGTACTCGTATTATTGATATTTTTAAATAATTATCCGAACAGCTTATATGCAGGATAATACGTTTTCAAGCCTTGGGTATTAGAATTGAAAGTTGTATAAAATAATAATTTATAGCGTAAGTAATTTTCTTTATAAATTAATGAAAAGGAAAATTATATCATATTATACCTAATGGTGCAATATTACCATTTAAGATTTTGCAAAATACTTTAAGTCTTAATTACACAAAACATATATTATGTCAAATATACCTCTAAATATATGATGATATCTCTCAAGTATACTTACACGGCCGTCTCAGTTGATTAGCTACATTATTCCCTGGCCCCTGAAAACACTTTTTTAGACTTGTTAGGTACCTATATAAAATAATATAGAGGTCATTCCAACGGTGTATAATGACAATAATTTATTAAATCACGTGTAAATTGCCAAAAATGTTTCCATTTTATTTTTTAACATAAATAAACAAATTACCGTAATTTCGAAATCCGTTTAAGCCAATTTAATTTTGTCAATTTCATCAAAAGTGGGTCATATAGGAAGCGTAATATGGTCCACAAACGAATTTTAAAACCGTCAAAAATAACAAGAGTAATAATAATGACAATAATAGTAAATATGTATTATATGCGTATTATATTATTATACATATTATATTATATATCTGGTCAGAGAACGGTGTCCACGACACGTTGGTATTATTATTATTACTATTAATCAAGTGTATTATTATTATTATTGTGGAAACATCGGTGACGACTGTTGGCGTTCGCGGTATAATATATATACATAATATAAATAAATATATATAATAATAGGTAGGTATAAGATAGTCGAGCAATTCTCTATTATTATATTTAGATACACGCGTGTAACATCTTTACGGTTTTTTGCGATCATTTGTTATTTTATTATATTATTTATTATTATTACAGGTCTATAGTTATATACGTATATACAATACATAGGTAAAATATATTTTATTCGCATGTCGGTTGGATGAGAAATTTGCCTGAAAATTATCGTGAAATATCACAAATAAGCGCATAATAACGATGTCGTACAATTCGAGGATCCGTGTGTTTATCCTATTGTGTTACCCTTCATTATAATACCTATATCATATCGCTTCATAAAGAGACAGAGAAAGAGAGGGAGAGAAAGACAGAGCGAAAAGCGATTACATTGCGTCCACGCACACACACACACACACACACTCGAAGAAAATCTATTGGACAAATATTTTTACGTAGGTACGTCTATTATGGCGCGCACATTTGTTACCCACGGGGGCCATATTACGATAAATACCAAATCGAATGGCGCGAACGATGTCTTTTCCCCTACAATTTTCTACCCACACCTGTCCACCAGTACATCGGTCGTTTTCAATGGAGCAGAGGTTTTCAATACTTGCACGGTCGCTTATGGAGCGAGAAAAAAACCACTCGTCGCATCCGTTTCGAATATATATGGAAAATCGATAATTGCGGCGGTTAGTGCGTGTGCGTGTGTGTGTGTGCGATTGCCATTTCCTCGTGTAATGGGCGAATCCGCGTTTGACGTGCCGTACATAAATCTTCGCGTCAATTGGTCACCGACGACTATAGGAAAAAAAAACACCGCTCTCGGCTTCATAAACGCAATAAAAATATAATGTAATATCGTAGATAAAAGCGTGTATTATAGGACGCATTATTATTATTATTGTATATACCAATTTACGATTAATATGACATTCGATCGCCGCCGTTTGCGGCATCGTTGTATTATTTTTATTTTATTTTCGTGTGCGTGTGAGAATCGCGGGTTTTCGACATTCACGTCAAAAAAAAAAAAAAATCCTGACCGTAAAAAAAATATTCGGACGACCATAATAGGTGGCGAATATAAAACACGACGAGTCGTATTACAATAATAATGTTTATAAAATTATATATATTATGTCTCGTTGGTATATTATACGTATGTGTATACGTATAACCAATGAAATATCGGACAACAATGTCGCACAATACATTGTACATTGTAATACGCCGCCGAACAGTTTTCGTTCAGCTCAAACATATCGAATTATATTATTATACATTATATTATTATTATTATTATTGTAGTCGCGTAATGACACACGCGCACACGCACGCACATCAGAGTAAATAGGTACAGGTAGCGGGTACCGTCTCGGCGCAATGATTTGTATATATTATATTATTGTATCGTAGGTATACATTATACCGGTTACGCGGTTTATAGTGTTGCCGCCGGTGTATACTTGTAGATATAAATATAATATAAATCATTATAATAATATATTATGCTCCTCTCCGTCGCGTAATATAGCAGTCTCGTAGTCCGCTTTCAAATCCCGAACGAGACGTTCACGTCAGGCTGCTGCAGGGGCTGACCGTGCGGCCATGCAATTAGTGCGATTTATTAATGCGAGTACACGAATATGACATACCAGCTACAGGGCTACAGTTCAAAGACGATGTACAACGTACACTAATTAATTAATAGTCAACGCGTGTGCCGAAAAAAACTAAACAATTCAATTTTTACGCGTACTACGTATAGTACATAAACCTACTCATAATGATGATACATAAATAGTGTATAATGTATGAAATTTTAATATCATTGTGTTTTTTTTAACGCGTGTGATATTTCATGTAAATATATATATACTATCGTCGGCGGTCTGGAATTTCGTAAAAAGATTTCATTTCGGAACCAAAAATAGGTAAAACAATAACCGTAATGTGCTTTCTTATAATACGGAGAGCATTTATAAAATAATAATATAAGATGGCGGGTGTAGTACATATCATATATAAGATATGTATTTAGCTATGTATGAAATAACGGCGATGTAACATAAAATGATTAAATAAGTATAAATGATAACTATAGTGGTAGGTACAACCTGTGATGCCGTGCACGTTATTTTTTGTTGAATAGAATACATGTGAATTGGCATATTGTCTTTAATCAAATTATTCGTAGTCGTATAGTTGTATTTAATCTGGTAATAATAATGATAAGTAAATATATTATAAAGTATCAGTCTGGTCGCATACATGTCCCAGCCATTATTGTTGAGCCAAATGTCTTACAGTTAGTCTACAATGGCTGAATCGTGTTCCCACGTTATAAGCTATAGTTCTATAGGTAGATGCTAATATATTATTGTTATTTTATAAAATGCCGTATGCTATTTGTTTCAGTTATTAATTACTAATTAGCATAAAATAAACAGATGATTATAACTTACAAGTAACATGCGTTAATAATGGTTTTTGTTTTGCAATCCTGTGTATTTTTTTCTTATCAAATCTATCAGATAGTTTTTTTCAATACAAATACAATGTTTTTACTGTCTATATTAAATATATACAAATTATGATGATATTATTGAATGCACTTACATTATCATACGATAAAAATTAAAACAAATTAAAAAAAAAATCCTAAAATATAGTAATAGTATTGTTAACTGTGGTTATGTTCGTATAGTATAGAGCCTTTTTTTAATGAAATACTGTATAGTGTTTAGGCT
>PVMI01056572.1:0-18301 GCA_008528875.1 Aulacorthum solani | reverse complement strand
TCATCTGATAAAATCGAATAACAAATGCCAATTGATATGCCAACTTCAGTTAATCTTCGGTCGGATCTAATTTTTTCTCGAACTAGAGTAATGGTATCATTTGTTTTTGATGTTGATGGACGCCCAGGACGATGGTCATCTTCATTGGATATACAACCTTCTTGAACCAGCCAAAAGTCACACAGCGGCGTGCAATATCTCCAAAAGCCAATTTTATTAATTCAAAAGTTTCTGTAGCATTTTTATCAATTTTGAAACAAAATTTAATACACGCGCGTTGCTCCGAAATATTATCCATCGTGAAAACGCGATTTTATACAAAACGACCAACTTTGAACGCTTATTGTCGATGATTGATTTGAGATAATGATTATTATTATGTACCGAAATAATGGTCATTATCTCTAGTTTATTTTGGTGCAATAACATTTCCGATAACATTAAATGTTTTTCTACAATAATTTTAGTCTGGGTATTTATTGAACACACCACGTACTGATGGTGCGAAGGCCATGGTAAGAGCATCAGCTGGAGCGGTTGCTAAAATAAAGGAAAAATCGAAAGAAATTCGCAGTAGTCATTGCATACTGCACAGACATCCTCTGGCAATGAAAACCATGCCTTTTTCTTTGAAAACGTCATGGATGATGCTATAAAAATAATCAACTTCATCAAGTCACAGCCTCTGAAATCCAGACTTTTTAAAATTTTGTGTGATGACATGGGAAGTCTTCATAGTACATTACTTTTCCATACAGAAGTCAGGTGACTGTCACGCGGCAAGGCTCTTACGCGGTTAATGGAATTACGAACTGAAGTTCTTTCATTTTTAATGAACCACAACGTTATATTGTGTGAAATCATGAATGATGTAACACGGCATTGTCAATTTTCATACTTGGCTGATATTTTTAGCAAAACGAACGAACTCAGCTTTTCCTTACAAGGAAGGACTATGACAATTTTTGATTCCAGTCACAAAGTAAGTGCATTCAAAAGGAAAATTGATTATTGGGCAGAGTGTACTACTAAAGGCAAATTTGAGTGTTTTCCAATAATGCAAGCCTTTTTGGAAGAAAATGATAAGCAGGCTTCTACTAATATTGTCAACGAGATTATTGAGCACCTCAAACAGCTAAAAAATTATTTTGAGCAATATTTCCCTGCAGATCGGGAAGTACTGTTGGAAGACCATGAATGGGTACTGAATCCATTCTCAGTTTGTATGAAACCTTAGCCAAGCTTATCTTCAAGTGATTACGAAAGATTGATTGATTTAACTTCTGACTTAACATTGAAATCTTCCTTCAACAGCAATTTGTATGCCGAATTTTGGTTAAGTTTGAAAGACAAAAGTCATGAAGGTGTAAGCGAGAAAGCGAAAACACTATTTTTACCCTTTGCCACTACTTACTTATGCGAGTCAGGATTTTCGTCATACGCTAAAACTAAAACTAAATACCGCAACGTTGAACCTAACCTCCGACTCCAATTATCCTAAACCTGACATTGCAAAACTGTGCCAAAATAAGCGGCCACATATATCACATTAATTAAAATTAAATCGTTAATATTTTTCATTTGTAATATTTTTATGTAATAGTTATAATCATAATAACAATTATTTTTATTTATTTATCTTTTTTTTTATGTTTAAATATGCATTAATTTGTGTAACTTAGAATGTTGTGTAACCTAGAATAAGCTGTGTAACTTAGAATGCTTAGATTGTATTAGGTTTAATAAAATTGGTTCTCAATGAGTACTTTTTTTGTTTTATCTTTCATGTTATATACAGCAGAGCACCGTGGCTTACTTGGTGCCCCTATAAGGGCACCGCGGAAAAAAAAATTTGGGAACCGCTGGTCTATAATATTAATATAGGTTTACTGAAAAGTCCAAATTAAAAATAATTTAAATATCTGTTTGTTTTTCATTAGAATCCGATAAATTAAATTTATAGGAAAAACTATTTATACAAATATTTAATTATTTAATGATTGCTTGTTTCCATTAATAACTAATCAGTTAGGTACATTATAACTGTTATGCAGTATAACAGTAGGTTTATTTGGTCAACACAGCGAGACGCCATGCATACATAAACCTTTGGTTGTTTCAGTCAATGATATCACTCACCGATATATCTGCAAATATACCAATATAGTGTATTTCGTTTTGGTGGTCTTTGTTCGTTTGAAACGTCATCTGACGATTGTCACCCGGGGATATTTTCATCGTGTACTGTTCGTCAGTCATCAGTGCTGAATCTGGTCTACAATCCCTAGTCCACGTGATCTAATTGTAAATATCAGTGTACACAACCATATAATGAATAACTTCATATCAAAAAAATGTTTTTCATACCAGTAAACTGTGTGAAGAATCTCGAATTGTAACGAAAACTGCTCCAACCTCAGTCATGTCAAATCTGAACACCTGTATAGCCTTGTCGATATCAATTTTGTCAGAACCGGCAATGGGTAAAACTATTGTGTAAGCTTTATAATTATTGAATTTATGTTCAGTTTCGACGATGTTAAAAGTTATCAACACTGGTGAGACGATTTCATGAATCAGTCCTAAATACTTTCCATTTATCGGTTTATCATAAGATGACAGTGCAACGTACTTTATATTTGAATTTAGTTTATTCGAAAAGGTTATATTTTGGAACCACAGTGCTATTTTTTTATTAATTTCAAATATCTACAAAATCACACAAATATTAATCTGTGTAAAGTGCTATATAGGACAGGGATATCAGTGGCGACGAAGTACTAAGTTAAATGTGGCAAGAATCTCCAACAACCACCCACCCACCCAACCCACCATCATCAACACAACCCACTAATAAAATTTGAAACTTGTCACAAACAATGACTGACTGCTGACTAGTGCTGAGCAACTGACAAACAGATTTCAGATCTATTAGTTGTTACTGTTCTTACTAATGATTGTATTCTTATTTATTATGAACTACTTCATGTTTACTGTTCAGCGGAAAACATTGATGTTTAATACCAAATATTCTCAATGGGCATTGGGCAATATTACTTAATAATTTGTGATCCTATTCCAATTTATTTTCATCTATGGACCCACCCTACAGCCAAATTTTTATATGGACGACAGCTGCCATACATAAACGTGGACTTCGGCGTCACTGAGGAGTATAATGTGTACTTGTAGCCCCCACGCTTGTCTTTTATCTGCCAATAACTCTTCAGCTAAGGTGGAATCGATAATATTATTTTGTTTCTTTAACTTATCGGCGTCAAGGATCTAAAATCAAGGAAATAAACGTACTCAATATATTATTATTTGTCAATTTGTTAATATTATATAAGACTTACGTTTGACCAAAAATAAGATTCTTTACTCTCATAAATTCTTGGTTTTTCAAACAAATATTGATGTAATAAAATCGATTCACCGAAAACCGTTAATGTTTGTTCAATGTTTTGTGTCGATAAGACCATCTACAAATAAAATAAAGTAAAACTGAAATTCAGTAGATTAAAATGTAGAAAAATCATTTTTACGTTATCTAGCGACGACCAAAAATATCGCGTAACAATTGCTCTATCGTGGTAGTAAATCACTGGATCAATATCTTTAATCAAGATGTCAACAATGATCTTCATAGAACTAAAAATAAATTCGTAGGATTAGTTTTGTTAGTTACTTGTCAAATAATTAGAATAATGATATTATTTTCATGTTTATCTTCATCCAATTCAATATACCTATAAATCCTCTCAATTCGTTCTGATTCTCCCACAATGTCATCTGCCTGTATGATTTTCAAATATTCGAACACATTGTTCGCCACGAGTAAAAGATTCGTCGATATTGCCAATGCGTCAGCAGATTTTATTTTATGGTCATTAACTACGGAACACGTATGCACGACCTTCGTTAGAGCTAATACCGTTTGCTCGATACAAGTAATACTCCCTTTTGATGGAATCTACAACAGTTATGGGTACTTATACAAATTGAATAAAATAAAAAACAATTTTTCTTTCACAAGACATCTTATATTATGTTTCAATATATTGTTATAAGAACGATAATTTAACTATGCACCTTGGACAAAGTGTTCAATAAAACAGAAAATCCATCATCTATACCAAACTCAAGAAGTACATCGCATATGATAGACAATATTCGTACCGTTGCTGTAAAAACGTATTATCTTATAAACAATATTAAGAACATTAGGTACACTAAATCTAACACAGAAAGTTATTACAATTATATATTTGTATCACACCTGCAGTATGACCGTTGATCAGTTCGGTTTTCATCTTTTTGAACATATTAACTAATTCAACAGGATTGCTCGGAAATATCTAAACATTTATTTATTTAATTTAAAAAATATAGGTATTGTAGCATAATGATTATAATATATTATAAATATAAAACAATATTTCCTCGATTTACTTCGACACTAATATTGACGTACACATAACAACCAAATGAATTGGCAACTAAGACACTTATTTTACCGGACGTTGGTAATATGATGTTATTCAATTTATTCGATCCCCAATCCATGAGTAAACCTACGATACGTAAATACACCATTAGAATATTATTGTAGTTAATATATTGAAATAGATACTATTGGAACATTAATAATTATTTTAAGTAACAATAATTTATTAAATATTAACTACTGTGTTATTTATTTAATTTTTTTTTTTTTGAAGAATAATATAATACCTACATATTATTATGTCCTATCGTATAGTTAGTACTCAGTGTCATTAAAAAAAATTATTACTCGCTAAACTATAATCGAACAAATTCTATATATTAAAATAACAATAATAATAATAAACAAAATTATAAATTGTATTACTTAGTTCGCTTCGGTCATTAACGTTTTCATACCGTTCATAATAATAGTAAGATAAATCGTCACCTCCTAACTGAGGACAAGTTATATTAAACAATGTCGTCCAGGCTATTCCCACAGTAGGATTTAAGTAACATTTTCCCACCGTTGGTTCAGCAGCTGTTCTAATAACTATAGAGTTTTCTTGTTTGGAAACAGAGTCTAATAAAAAACCAAATAATAAAATAAAAATACTTTCATTAAATACACGATAGGTATTTTTAATGTGCGTTGATCATAACATGCACATATTATATGATGTAGGTAAGTGAAACTTGAAGAATAGCAGAAAAAATATTATATGGAACTTATCGTTATGTTATTATATCTATATTATTGTCATTATTACTTAACATCGTTGTACTATTAATTATTCCAAACCTTTAACTTTGAACGTATACACTTTATTGAAGTCCAGCGAACGTTGTATTGATATAAAAACGTGTAGTGGTGTGTCAAGATCCCTAACTTTATTTGCCGAAATGAAAGTGGCATCTGATTGTTCTTTGTAATACCATTCAAGTGAGCAATTATTATTAGAATTATTCATTTCAGCCATCAAATAAATGATTTCTAACGGGCTCGACAAATGTCTACAATTTTTCACGCATCTGTTAATAAAACAAAATAATTGATAAACTCTACTTTAAACACATTTAGTGTTCCAAAACTTTTTTTCAAATATAAAGGTAAAAATAATCATATTTATTCAGTGGCGTACCCAGGATTTAAATACTGTAGGTCTCTGTTACTAGAGGTCACTGGGCTACACATGTATTGCGTCCCGAAATAAAAAATTTGATAAGAGGGTACACGAATAACGTTCGTCTTAATCTAAACGCATCATGGTTTTGTTTAAACGACTACATGAAGCATAAAATAATTTTAGTTTGGTTTCAGTCGTGTTGTTGGTGTAAACGTTTGTGTAATCTTTGTTAAATTAAACTTTAACTCAGAGCCGGCACTTTAAGATTTAGCTCCCAGGGCAAAATTAAAAATATTCTCCCCCTATTTTATTTATCATTAATCATAATGCATTTCAATCTTATTTAATTTAATTTTTATTATTACAACGTATTTTGAACATTGATTTGATAAAGAACTAAAGCTGATTGTAATAACAATTATTAAACAAAATAGTTAGATATAATATATTAATTTATACCGTATTAAATAATTAAAAATTAATACAAATCACAAATTATATCAGGCATAATATTTACATATTATATTTACAAACGTATCATAAGAGCGTATCATAAACGTATCATATAGGTACTTAGTTTAAAACTTAATTTTCCTGGATTTTATTGAAGAAAAATCTTCAATGAAGTCTTCAAAATCGATGTTTTTTGTTATTTCATTCTCAACTGACAATATTGCTGAATTGGTTAATCTTTCTTGCAACATGGTTGATTGTAAGCCAACCCCCACCGAAAAATGGCATTTGTCAGAAATGTATTGAGTTGCAAATAGTTGCTTATCAGGAGGAACATTTTGAAACTGGTTTGAATTTTTCATGTTTAATCATTTTTTTCATATCCCTTACGGAAATTAGAAACGCCATTATCAGGATTAGACCATTGATAATTATGCTGAGGTACAGGTCGAAACAAAAGACAAAAAAAATGAAATATTTTGTTAGCTTTTGGGGAAAATACTAACAAATTTCATTTACAATAAATTCATCCCTAATTTAAGTTCTTTACTATACCAGTAAGAAGAAAATTTTTTGCCGAACTCACTTCCTTTAAAAACATAATCATTATTATTAAAACCTGGCTCTATTGCAACAAGAGCTCTGAACATTTGAGGTGTTAATACAGTATCAATGAATAAATATGGGTTTGATGGACAATCATGGCAATTATCAATGAACTTAGAGCATGAAACATTCTTTTGGACAAGTTTAATTGTCAATTCAATTTGTTTGTTAGTTTAAAAAAAGCACAACAACTGTCAATTTGAGGTATACTCTCAAAGAAATTTATCAGACCGTTGGTTTATTGTTTTAATCTTCTTCTGGCATGCTAGTTGTTTGAATAAATAATTGTCTTTTCACAAAAGGACCTGTCATGTTCTGTAAAAATACAAATAAATTATATAAGTAAACAAAATATAATACAAAGGTTGATATCTGATTTATGATTTAAAGATCAAAAATGTTTGTCAAACAATAAAATTGAGATGCAATTAAAATTAATACTTATTTATATATTTATATTTTATACATTTTTTTATATATATTTTCTAATTGATATATAATATTAACAACATTAATATTATAATATTATAACGTTAATATACAATACATAATCAAGAATTTGGTATTTTATTAAATATAATTTCATAATAATTAGAGATGGATGAATCCAACATATTTTATAAATTTAGCACAAACACATAATTATATTTTATGTAAAGTACTGAAAATAATTTGCTTGGTATTCACTTCTTCTTCTTCTGGCCATTCTACTCTCTAAGAGTTTTAGCCGTCACTACAATATCCCGCCACTTTTCTCCGTCTTGAGCAACTTCATAAGATTTTTCTATACCCATTGTGTTTAGGTCTTCCGTCACTCCATCAATCCACCTCTTCCTGGAACAATATCAGCTATTATAGCTTTGCACACAGGGTTAAACACTTCTTAAACTGTTTGATTGTACGGCAAAAAATTCTTATTTTATTTTGACTTCGGTCTTCTTCTGCAGTTTGGAGTATATTGTTGAAAATTTTCTTTTTTCATGTTGCAAGATTCTCTTGCATACTTTATGTTCAGATATGAAAATCTTCTGACTATCATTTGTTCCCCATCTAAAATGATTTTCTCTTGTTATCCAAACATTTCTTGATCTCCTCAATACACCTATATTCTGTTCCACTATTTTTATGATCGTCTTCCGGATTGCTTCCCAGTCCAACTCTTCAGTTTTTCATCAAATTCTTCGATGGCTTTGTAAATTTCCATTTGATATTGTTTTTTACTTCTAGGTCTTTTAACATTTCAATATTTATCCTAGATTTCTTCTCTACTTTAATTTTTAAGTGGCTCTTCAACTTTATTTTAAATTTTGTATTGACCAGGAAGTGGTCTGTGTGGGAATCATCACCCCTATAACTTTTTACATCTATTATACCATATTTTGCATTTATATATCCCATCAATATTTTTATTAAATGTTTCCTTATTCCTTTGTATATTTTCGTCAATTCGTCATAAAATTCATCTTTTTTATTTTGATCACTAACTCCCGTTGGGGCATTTGCGTTTACTATACATGTGTTTATTGGCTCCATGTCTAACATAAGTAAGGACAATCTATCTGACATCGGTCTAAACTCTATGACGTGTGACACTAACTTTCTATGTACCGCGAAACCACTTCCGAAGTGATGAGAGCTCTGTGATCCAGATTAGTATATTACATACTCGCTTTCATCAATTTTCCCAACGTCTAGCTATTCTACCTTCTGTATTGCTACAGAGTCAATCTTATATGAGTTCAACACTTCAGGTAAATTTTGGTAGTTCTAAAAAGGCTTGTTACATTCCAGGTTGCTATCCTTAATTCAGTGATTCGTTTCCATTTTCCAGTTTTTAATCAGTGATCTCTTGTCCAAGACTACAGTATTTGTGATATCATTACACAACAGTTCTAACTAGGTACAGTTTGACAACTAGTATTGTCAGCCCTACGCTACAACTCCCAACCTGGGGATCGCAAAGCCAACTAAGGCCAGGGAGTGGCTATTGCAGCAGCTAGTGCTGGGCGACGGGGACACTACTTTCCCTAAGAAAAAATTTGCTTGATATTAATTATTAAAAATACTAGAACAAATAACCACATAGATAGAAATAAAATGTGAAAATATAAATTGATTACCTGGAGTATTTATATCAGATTAAATAAGCGGTGCAGCAATTATATTACAATTTATTATATTTGGTGAATCATCTGGGATATCTACATAAAAAATAATATTAAAATTAATATTGTTGTACCAATTTTTTTTGAAATATAGTGTCTTCCACATTTTTTAAAATTTAGGTAGGTATTAGATTCTAGATAATTAAATTTCAATTCATGTCTGTTAAAATGATTAAAAAATAATAGTATAATATAAAATATATTGATAAATGCGTAAAACTTAAAATAATTTTCATAGTCATTAATTCATACGTTTCATGTGTATTTACTATTTAACTTATGCACTTCTATTTTAATTATATTACATTTTTATCAAAAGATAATTCCTTTTCGAAATTAAAATACTTACCAAGAAAGTGGGTGGATTATCTTGCTCTTCCCTACAATAATTATACCCCAAAGATGGTTCTTGACTGGTGTTTGATTTTAGGAATGACTATACCTTATTGCCTTAAACTTCCTTTTCTCTTTCTTTAATTAATCGTCTTGCTCCACCTGACAGTCTATTTTTTTTTTTTACTAGGAGCTTCCATCATCAATATTTGACACAAACACAATACCAGACGACCGCAGATAGAAGCTTGTTGACAAAGTAGGTAAATACGTGATACGACGAATGAATTACATGTAACACATTATAATTTATAGTATTATACAGAATACATCCGTAACGATTACCGTTTATGGCTCATGATATGTATTATGGATATTGAATAATAATATAAAATAATCGTAGTATTGTACTAATAATACGATAAGAAAATCTATAAATAGAAAAGAGAATTTTAAGTTTTAACAGCATGATAATAATATACTGGATTTCGTATTTATATTTCGATATTCAGTCTCCACGTCTATACATCAAAATTCATAACATACCTACATTGTATGATACTATGTCTATACTTATAAATTTATAATTATATTTTTATAGGAACATTCTTGAGCTTATGTAAATTTGAAAAATTATTATTATTTAATATCATTTTAATATTCATTATTGTACATATTTTTTTCAAATAAAATGTAATAACCATGTAGTTCGTCATTTTCAGAGACCACATTTTACGGAAAAAAAACTTAGGGCTACCTGACCTCCCAACCTCCAAGCCTGGGTCCACCACTGTATATATTGTACTCATTTGCTACGATAACGATACGATCATAAGCTAATTCATTAAGTTACTGCAGTTGGTACACTAATTTGTTTCTTTATATTTTTACTTTATAAGAAACCTATAACCTACGTTAGTTAATTCATATAGAACTCACTTGATTGTAATACTCAAGGCAATCGCGTTTGGAAATAATATTATTTTCGCAGTTCCATTTGTTGGTTTCCCGACGCGTTCGGCGTAAGCATCGCTTACTCGTGTTATCAAAATGAATTCGTACTTTTTGGCTTTGTCCAAAAACCCAGTTAGTTTGCGTATGGGACCTAAAATATTGTTTCATCGCAATACGTGAGCTATTAACTCGATGTAAACCGAAATTGGTAAGTGCAATTCTATAGATTTTTTTACTAGTAGTCGTGTACTCTTTACAATTGTCATCGTCCGCTTCCACATCACAACTCCAGACATAGTATACGTCTTGATTTTGTCTGTGGCTTGGTTCATTGGGATTAAATGATGGTGATGCATTCAAGGTGATCAAATTTGAATTACTAACATACCTCACAGGACTGCCAACGATTTCAGCGTGTAATCCAACGATAGTTACATTTACAAAACACTAAAATCGTGAACAATCTTTAGAACATATTTTGTTCAGCATGTAAGGCTTAGTGTTGATATATACCGCATTTATATTTGGGTTATACTGAGCAGAACTGTTTTTTTCGTCTTTAACTGTCAATATGAACAGAAAAGTGTACAATCCTTCAGGCAAAGAGTATCGAGGAAATACCAAATCTTCTTTGATCAATATTTCGTTGTCGATATCCTTAGCTTTTGTAGAAACCTTTTGTAATTCATCCTCTATTTATACAATTTTGTATGAAAAAATGTAGCTTATCAATTTTGTTTTATATTCAAAGATTATTAGTTAAATATTTTATTGAAAATACAGTAGGAATTCAACAAAATTATTAAATATTTAAATGCACAAATTAATATTCTAGTTAAAACATTAAAATGATGCAGAAATTCAACTCTATTAATTTTCTATATTACCTACTTACATTTGTAAAAATTATATCATAATATTGTTACCTACAAAAAATTAAAAAATTAAATAATATATTTATAAAATTAAAATTAAAATACCTAATAGTTACGGGAAAATTATAAAAGACATTTTTGTTTAACTATTTTAATAAAACGGATACTTACAATTACCCATATGCCTCCTACCTACATAAAACATAGTACTCCACCATAATTTATCAATATATCTATATTTTAAAACCCTTTATACTGGGTAGGTAGGTACTTAAGTAAAAAATCGAGGAATGAATACTTACATTTATTGTAAAACCTACTTTAGTTTAGGTGTCTACTCAAAATCTAAAAATGCAAAATTTGATGAAGTGATGAGGTGCATTTTAGACAAAATAGTTGTAGAACTAATTTAAGTATCTACTAGTAAAGATTAATATTATATACTATGATGAATAGTAATGATGTAAGACTAGATCTTGATGAATCCTCTAATTACATTGATATTTTAGACTAATATAATATGAGCCCGTAAGTAGTAAAAACGTCAAATGAAAATATTCAGTTGTAAGTCTGTTAAAATATTGGAGTCGGTCGTTACAGCACAAAAGTGAAAAATACACATGGAGCCTATCGCACGTGGCCTAATGTTTGAACTTTTTACAAATAATCGTGGAAATAGTTCCGTTCATTTTGACAACTAGGTATAACTTTCGTTATTTTAGAAATAATAAAAGTTCGGGTGATTTGTTTGGCGATGTATACAAAAAGCATGTAGTGAAACTCTTATCACCAATAATGAAAAAACGGTTTTAGTATATTAAAGATCATCAACACGATGAAGATAATGATGAACAAAAAAATGACCTACAAAAAAATCGTACAGATATTAAACTTATGGCTATTGAAAATGTATACGAAAAGCCAATAAAAAGAATTTGAAAAGAATTGTCAAGTATCGAAGACTCCCAGGTATGTTCATCTAATATTAATACTCTTTGAAAAACCATGTATCGAGAACGACGCACAACTTTATCTACCGTTATATCATCTATAACCGATGCTATTCAGAAACTAAAAGCTGCTTGCATTGAGAATAAATCTAAAGAAAAATTTGTTCACGCAGAGGATGAAAATTAGACTTGCAAAACAACTTAATTATTTATCAACGACATTACAAAAACTCTTTTAGTCGACGGTACATCCACATATTGTCAAAACCTTTATTTTCAGCAATATACAATACTCGTACATCAGCGTTTCCCAACCTTTTTGCAATGGCGACCCATAAATTTAATCTTTATTAGGTACTCGACCCCTAGCTAAAAAACAAATGTCTGTAATTTTACAGTGTAATAAAAAGATTTTCATTCTAATCCATTTTATCATTGAGTTTTTTATAAAATACAATATACTGAATAATAATAACCTAATAAATAAATAAAAAATACAAAAAATTAGTATAATATACAATTGCTGAATTTAGTGTGAATTTTGATTCTGGATGCTGTTGCATAAAATATCCCACTGGGGTACTATTTCAGATAAACTGATGTGCATGTCATGTGTGACTGTTTCTTTGTTTTGTTTTAATATTGGCATGGTAGAAAATCCTTTTTCTCACAAATAAATGGTAGGAAAAAGTAATAGTTTTTTTATTGCAGTAATTGAAAGTTCTGGATATTAATTATATACTGCACACCAAAAATCTACAAGAGTTCCATTTTTTAATTTATTTTCATAAGTTTTATCACAAGAAAAATCGATAATCTGAGTTTCAAGAAACAAATTGAAATTCAACTCTTCAATAGAAACAGTAAAAGGATTTTCAATCCATTGAAAATCGTCACGAATATCTTTTGGGAAATAACTATTTAATGCAATTGATATTTGATTTAAATGTAGTGAAATAATTGTTTTGATATCATTGACATTCGCTGATCGTCTTCTTCTAGAAACTCGCTAAGTACAAAAAACATATCAATATTTTCTATTTCTACTTTCTTTTTTTTTTAAATAATAATTTTTTTTGATTGATCAAAAATGTCAAAATTTTTACCTTGCATCGACAAATTTAAATTATTAAGCATGGTAAAAATATCTACTAAATATGCCAACTTTATGAGCCATTTACTGTCACAAAAATAGTTTTCAAATCGGAATTTTTGTTGTTGAGAAATTCTAAGACTTCGTGACAAAGTTGAAGTAGTCTGAATAGGCATTTTCCTTGAGAAAGCCAACGTACTTCTGAATAAAGTAAAAGTGATTTAACGTTTTGTTCATTTTCTTCACTAAGTTTGTAAAACAGTCTATTATTTAATGCTCCAGATTTAATAAAATTAATAATTTTAATAGATTCACTAGGAACTTCATTTAAGTAAGTTGATATTTTTTTTGACACAAGTGTCTTTCTGTGAAGCATTCAATGAGTCCATTCACCATCCTCGAATTCCTACTTCTTTTATACGTCGTACCATACCAACATCCTAATAATTTTACGTCATTTATTCTACAACACTAGTTAGACTTCACATTATTATTATAGACTATAGAATATAGAGTATGAAATAAAATATAACATAAGCATTTATCAATTAACGGCTAAAATAACTGTAATCGTAACCACGAGTCGCGACCCATGGTCTGGGAAACGCTGCAATACATGGTTTAATAAGAGGCTATTACGTTCCACTAGTTTTTGTTTTTTGCCATCTAAAACTTTAAAATAAACCAAAACAGTTCTGTCACATTTGCTTGCACATCTAATTTTTTTAGTTTAAATTTAAAGTTTAATAGTAGACTTAATTGTAGATTACCAGTTGTTAATTGCACAATTAAATTTCCGTCAAATATTAACCATTGGTAAGTGTATTTAATGTTATGATTAGCGTCACACACTTCAATGTCTTGACTAATTTTCATTTTTATTACTTTTATGTCATTTCTTTTTACTTCTAGTGGCAGACCAACTTCACTGGAAAACATATTTATGAACTTGTGATATAAAAATAAGATTGATAAATGTGTCGTTAGTATGATCATTAATATAAATTATTGACAGCAGTGAATCAAATACAAAACATACATAAAATAATAGTTATAATGTATTTTGAGGTACTGTTTAACCAACGTATTTGTAAGTTTACGTAGATATCCCCAACCAGAACATAAAAAAAAATGTGTAATTTTTCTATGCCATTATTTAGCACGTATTCAGTGGCACCCAGCACTGTTAGAGTGGTTGAAATAAACCAGATAAATTTGGTTAATACCCACTTTTCCGAATCTCAATTCCCCTACAAATTTACCCCCTGAAAAACATTCCCAACAGCTTAGTTTACCGACGTAGAGGTTCATTGAGAAATTATACAGGTTTTGTCAAAACAGTTTCGATTTTCCCGATTTGTCGACAGGTAACAATATTTTTTATCGGAAACAGATATTACGACAGTAATAACATCATATTTGTTTATGAGTTCAATGTTTAAATGATTTTCCATACATGATATCCGTACGGAGGGGTCACTGTAAATTGCGTCCCGTTTCAAATTTTTTATGTAAATTGCGGCCCGGGTATATTTTATACATACGTAAATTGCGGTCTGGGTATATTTTTATATGTTTGCCTACCTAAATATTTATTATTGTTATGCAAATTACGTCTAAGAGTTACAAAATCAATATTTCCCTTCCCATTTTTCAGACTTAGGACGGGCAATATAATTGTATTAATATTGGTACGGTTAAAAATATTGGTTTTGCTGTTTTGTTTATAATTTAAAAATATAATATTAAAAATTAGTAAAAATGTGTATAGATAGTGAAAAAAATTTAGTATTAAAAATTCAAATTAAGATATTGATAAAAATGTATAAAACAATTCCCGCACATGGTCTAACCGAGTAATTTTTTTTGCTTGCAATTCATACATTTTGTCATGTATAAATGTTTCTTTATCAGTCTCTTCTTTTTGCATTTTGTTAACTGACTTCTCAATGTGATATACGTATCACATTGCATGTTTTTTTAAATTTCAATGAAATTAAATACATTTGGGTGTGACGTTTGAATGAATTATTTAATTTTTTTATGAAATGATTCACAATTATTTGTAGTGTGTATCGTTGAGAAGAAAAATTCGGCCCATATCTGTGGTGGAAACTCGTTGGTTATATATGTTTTTAAAATGTAGCCAGTAAATTGTACTACCCTATTACCTTGTGGTTACAATGCCATTATATCAAACGCAAAACAATCTTCAACCATATCATAATTTAAAAAAGGAAGCCCAAAAAATAATTTATATCAGTATTATTTTTTTGGTAAGCATTACTTAATCCCACCTGCTGTATTTTTCTGTACCAACTTTGACTAAGGTGAAATCTACACCCTTTCACTTTAATAGAAGGCCAAACATGTCTAGCAGCATTATGAATAGCCTTTTCGAAATCGGCATACAACCGAATAGGATTGAATTGTAAGTCATTTTTTTGCACTCTATAACTAAATGTTGAAACGCTTGTAAATAACACTTTGAAGGTAGTAAAATATAAACGAGTGGAACATAAGACCGATTTATTGTACAATGAAAAGTAAATAATTGATGGTATAATTTTGGACAACTTTTGAATGTACCTACCATCTACAAATGTCAAATATAGTATCCGAATTGTATAGCACTTTTAAATTGCGTAATGTAGAGAGACCTACTATATTTGTTTCTTTACTATTTACTAACAAGACATTTTCATTTTTATTTGTTTTAAATTCCAAGTTATCAAAAATATTATGTAATTCCAAAAAAAATGGCTGGTAATTTTGGTAGTATAGAAGCTCGAGGCATTGTGTAAATTTCGTTTTATCAATTTTACGTCTTGAGTATTTAAAGTTTCAGCATCAGCATTTCTTAACGCAGAATGAATAATTTTAGATGGCCTAGTAAAATATTGTCAATGGCTTTTTTTTTTAAAATTATTATTAAGTTTCTGAATTTGTTCCGAAAGTTGTGGATGGTTATGATCTTTAAAGCAATCTACACATATACTACTATTATAAAATTTAAAAAAAAAACATTTACAAGTTTTGACTGTAAACATCATCATTGTTTAGAATTTTTAGAAAAAGAAATTTGAAACCATCAACTATTTTTAACATTTTATTTTTTTCACTTTTCATAACTTCTATTGTTATGAAATAAAAAAATACAAATACTACCTAATTACCAAATATTAAATTACAAATACTTTAGACTAATGTAAAAACTGGTGCAAAGATTTTAGATCAAATGCACACTGGCTGCTAGTAATATTATATAAGTGAGCATATAATTATCCTTAACCATCAATATTAAAGATAATATGCCCAGCCGACCGGAAATTGGAATATCCCGGGCCGAAATTTACACAGTATATAACTATGACCTTTTTTGTGGGACGCAATTTACCGACTCCGGTATTGAATAGGTCAGGGGTCGGGAACCTGCGGCTCTTTGGATAATAGAACTAAAAACCAGAGATCTTTGGTCTACACAATTTGAGAATTTGAAAACGGATATTGAAAATCTGGAAAGGGAAAAAGGATTTTTAGCTGCGAACCATAGGTGGACGGAACTCGCTAAATGTCAAAAAGAAGAGCAAGTTATATTTGAAGTATGGAACAGTCTTCCCGAAAGTTTCAGCCAATTAAAAATGGTCGCTTTCGGAATTTTGACTATTTTTGGATCTACTTACATTTGTGAGCAAACATTTTCAAATATGAACTTTATTAAGAATAAATTAAGAAATCAACTGAATGATATCAGCCTTGATGCTTGTTTGAAGTTGAAAACTACAGATTACTCTCCAGAATTGAATAAGCTGTCTGGAGAAATTCAGTGTCAAAAATTGCACTAATATTAAATAGATACGTTATTTTGTGTTTTATTGTGTTTAATTAAATAATATTATATTTGTATAAACAATAATAATAATAATAAAGAATTAATGAAATAAAGTTTTTCTATATTTTCTAAATTTAAAACGTATTATTATGTTTTTATTGCCTACTAAAAAAAGGTTGTTCAAACCTGTACGGCTCCCTGGATATCATAGTTTTGTATTTTTTTGAAAGAATTGCTCTTTCCTACGAAAAGGTTCCCGACCCCTGGAGTAGGTACAGAGTGGCGAGATTAGTTCATTACAAAAGTTTTTACAGTGCGGTTTGAAGCTTTAAAAATGTTTGTTGAAAATCAAAATGGAATGGTTTAAAATAACATCGGAAAAAAATCTATTAATTGATTGTAAGTAAAAATTCAAATATTAATAAACTACCATCAAACAACAAGAATATTGCTACAGCAAAAGAAAAAAAGAAAAAAAATACTACAAAAAAAACTATAAAAAAAAATTATTTTAAGATTTTTAAATTTTTATTTAATAACTATTTCACTAAGCATAATAAAAAATAATCATAAATGTTTTATAATTTTAACGAAAAGGACTACGTTTAAAATACAATTAAGTTATTGTTAATGTTTTTAGTTACGGTGTTATGAAAGTTATATTCTACAAACTAATAGGTATTTTTAAGTAAATATTATAATGAAATAGTGTGGTAACTAAAAAAAAAAAAAATTATTTAATTTATAATTACTTCGTTTAATAGTATTTGAACACAGTAAATTTGTTAAAAACACTTAATATAATTAATAATATAATACAATACAAAAGTTTCAAACATTTCAATACATTATTTTTTCTTTTATCGGTGATTTAAGATATTAAAAATGTCGTTTAAGATCAACGAAAATAAGCATTCCATAAAAGCATCATAATCAGTAGTGTTCCCATAGGGTATACTACATATACGCCGTATACTCTCAAGCTTTTTCTAAAATATCATGGTTATACTACGTATACTCTCAAACAAACCATACAAAAAGAAAAAAGAAAAACTTAAAAGTTTAGTATAATGTTTTTCTAATCCGTCGCGCGACGCTCAACAACGACAATACGACAGTAACAATAGTCACGGGCATCTAGTTGATTAATACGTCGACAAATAATCGTTATCGGTGGTATTTCCAGTAATCGTTGTTGTCGTCGTCAGTCTAAGACGATAATAATCAAAAATAACACCATATTACTCAATATGAATTATTATATTATATTATAGACAGTATATTACACTGAGTAATATTTAGTATTTACTCATAAACGTCAGTCATCGACCAACCGTCCCGATTTTTGCGGGACATTCACGATTTTGAGATTTTTTTCCCGCGTCCCGATCAAAATTTATGCGGGACATAAGGAAATTACTAAGA